>VZSZ01002748.1:242240-258824 GCA_013398815.1 Ibidorhyncha struthersii
GGAAATAGCCACAACGGGCGTTATCGCGCAGCGTCCTCGGGCCGCACGGAGCCAGGCCGAGGGTCTCCCGCTCTGAAGTTTTAGCTGCAGCTCAGGGTGGAGTTTTCTTCGGCGTTGTGTGAAACGCGGCTCCGGGCTCGTTCTCATAGCAGCGGCAGGAGAAGAGGCTAAAACGTCAGGTTAGCCTGGGTAAAGCAGCATCTGACAGACGCTTTTTGAGAACTTTTTTTGGTTTTTTAATAAAGGAAATGCCATAGATCTGAAACACATAGATCTGAGAAAGACACAATGGCACAGGTAAGGTTATTGATGGTGAAGGATGGTTTACCGGTGCCCCATGGCGAAAGAGGCAGGTTATGATGGGAAGAAGTGAGCAGGCTGGCGAGATGTGCTGGTGGACATCATTAAAAAACTAGCATTGCCTTTCCTTAACAACTTCAGAAGATGGAGCGCCAACTGAATTTGTAAGTAGCACCAAGTTTGGAAGATCTGCGAACACAAAATAGTTCAGAATATCTACCCCAAGTAGATGACCTTCATGGTTATTCAGTTAGAAATAGCACTAATAGCAACATCAGTGGCTATAACTGGTGAGACCACGGATCTGTCTAGCTCAGAGCTTGTCTCACAATGCAGATGCTGAGGGAAGGAGGGTAAGAGAAGACATGCATGCACGTAACCTCCCAGTTTCCGGTAGAGATACAACAGTATAATGTGCAAGATTATGCATTTAGAGATTAGCAACGTTATTTTCTGTAAAATTCAGTTTAACATTTCTTTCAGTCATAGTGATCATAGTGCTGCTGTACAAATAACTGAGCCCCACGAGATGCCTGCTGGGAAGACTCAGTTCAAGCTCTGCATACAGAAAAGGGCCAATTTCAGGAACAGCTAAGGGGAAATTTCAGATCATGCTATACTTTGACTTCTAAAATGAAGGCTGAAAGGGGACAGGGTTAGTGTTTGTAATTATGCTGGGAGGGAAGTATCAGAGAGGGCAGATAGTTTTGGCTAAACCGCTTTTTGGCACAAGGACAAGTGTCCTTGAAGAGATCAGAGTCATGCTCGTACTGGAAGTCTAAGGAAAATGCCCGTATTAAAAAAAAAAGGGGGTGGTGGGGTAAAAGACAAACTATACATGCTAATGCTAGAGAAAAGATTGTACTGTTGGCTGCTATTGTTCCAGTTTACAGAAACATTCAAACTTGTTTTCCTGCCTTTTGCAATTATAGTCTTCATTAAAGAGCACTCCAAGTTACGCTATTTATTTGCTGCTTCCTTCGGAAATAATGATTGAAATAGTTACCATATTTCATCACTAGGAAACGAAATATTCAAAGCAAGTTACTTCATGCGCAGCAGAACTAATAAAGCCTGGCCATCTGAACATGTCTTGCTCTCCTCGTGCTCGCTCCCACTGTAATAATATCATTTCCCCACTGTCCTGGATAACCTTCCCTGTTTCCACCACAAAGCACTTAATTCCCATTGTCCTTGTGCTGACTGCTGTGTGCCCAGGTCTGCTCTGCTGTTGCACCTGCGGCTTCTCCCCTGCTTTTCCTTTGGTCCTTCAGTACCCACAGTTGTCATGTTACTGGCCTGTACTGGTCCTGTGGGCAGGTGAAAAAGCAATAGCTTGGCAGCGGGTTAGCGCTAGGTGCTGCAAGGTGGCTGGCTGAGGTCTGGACCTGCCCGGACTTTCCTGCGTTGGGACACTGATAGCCAGATAGAGAGATGTTGTCACTGCTTGAAGCCAGCACCTGTGGTGAAAAAGATTGAGAAAGAAAAGCAAAAAAGAGCAGATGTCTGGTTGCAAGAAAACAACACTTTAGGAAAACATGTTCAAATTGTTACTGCATCACTGGTGTAATACAATAAAAATTTTGTATAAACGGAAATGTGGGCTAAAGAAGGTATTTTAAAGACCATATGGTGTTTATTTTTACAAAAGCAAATAATTGACATCTGTCCTACAAGATTGTGTCTTACCTTGTTTATAAATGTCTGTCATACATTTCACATTCTGCCTGTGAGTACCTAATTTATGGGCCACAGAGTAATTTAGATTCTAGATGCTCATCACTGCAAATTATACAAAGGGGAGATAAGAGAAACAGACTTTTTGTTATAAGGCAGCGGTATGGGTGCAGCTGTCATCCGTAATGCCCAGAAATCAGTATTAATTGCTGTCCAGCAGCAAATTGGAAACATATTTCATTGGCTTGAGTAGGAGCCTATTCTTTAGTTTTCTACCTCACAAAGATATCCGTTGGGACGTGAAGATTGCCAGTTTGTAACATCCTGTCCAGATTTATGGGTCTACAGAAATACTTTGAAATTTTCTCCTGAAGCTCAAGAGTGCTTTTTAAGATTGGTTGAAGCCTTTATATTTTTTGCTTTCTACTTCTCCTTTCACAGAACAGTATGCACAGTAGCCTCTTGCATGTGAAAGTGGACATAAAAGGAAATTATAACATAGCTCTGTGTAAAAAAAAAAAAGAAAGCAGCGTCTTTCAGGGTAAGCAGAATATGCATATGCTAATTGTGAGATCAACAGTATGTAGTACTTGATGGAAGACAGCACAGTATAGATTGTTAAAATCAAACAATCCCAAACTTAATGAGCTTTCTACATAATTTCTCTATGTCCTTGTTGGACAATCAGTGCAAAGACCACAGGCAGTAAAACAAAACTTCAGGCAATTTGAGTGCCGTACTGATTCTACCTGATTTTTGCCTTTCAGAGTCCTTATGGGAAGCAAAGAAAAGACTGTATGTGTATTGTTCAGTGTCCTGACTGCACACAACGAGGATAACACCTCAGTGCTTTATCCTGCTCTTTCTTTCTTCTTAGTTTCTTAGTCCTGTTCTTTCATACCTATTTCTATTTTACAAGTACTTTGATACAGCTGATAACTCTGTCATATCAGCAATGAGAATACTATTAGCCTTAAAAATAGTAATCCACCAGGTTTCATCTCTTCCAAAAGGATCAGATGACAGCCTAGCAAAAAGAGGATGACTGAGCGTTTATGACCATTAAACAAGCTTTACCTCTGTTTTCCTAACAGATGATTTGTATTATTAAACATTACTTAAGCTGTAGTGAAATATGTTTTAGACAAGTGATAACTACAGTTTAAAACAGCTGGAAAGGAACATCTAACAGATTCTGGTATAGCCGTAGCTATGTAAGAGTAGTTTTAAAATCTTTTCTGTAGAACTACTGTATTGGCTGTCTTGTACTATCCCATCTTAGAGGTAATGCCTGTTTCCCATTACTGACCTTTATGTTTATTGTCAAGGTTGATTAAGATCTTTTGACATAATATGACATCATTTCATCCTCTTCCCTTCTGTCTATAAATCCTATCATCAGCTTTTTCAAATAAACACTGACACAAAAGGAATCCAGAACCTCAGGGCAGTAGCTATCTTCCTTTCTGTTTCAAAAAGCCTGAAGTTGGCTATTGTTTTTTCTAATAATACACAGACGCTGTGTCATACAAACATACAAGCAGCTTTGCAGAGGAAATGAACTGATATGTGGCTATCGGTCTTTTAAATTAAAATTAAATTGAATTTCATCAAGAAAGTTTAAATACCCACTCTCTATATTATCAAGTGCAAAGAAATATCAAGTTTGAGGTCTCATTGCATTTTTCCATAGAGTTGGCTTTCAAGTAGTACCTCATGTCATCTAAGTTCATGGTGGACACATGGACTGAGCACAGGACACAGCATGGAGGTGTTCATAACAGCATTAAGCTTATACAAAGAACACATAGTTTTCACTAAGCTGAAGTATTATCCCAGATAATTTTAACTAAACTAAAATTATTTATGAAATGGTTTTGTCCTGAATTATTGTAATAGGATTCTACTTTTAGAGAAGTTTGATAATGGAGTAATGCAGACTCTAAATACTTTGGTCTAAGAAAGCTGTAAACAAGTTAGCTCCAAGAATTCAGGATGTAATTAAAATTATTAACAATGTTCAAGTAACTGTAAGCAATAGCTAAGACAAAGGACAGTAGTCAATAAAAGGTAACTGGCCCAATCATCATTTTTTTGCCTTTAGCATATTTTCATACTGTTCTAAGTTAGGAGTCACTGACAAGAAATGGATCAGGTTACCACCAAGGGTTTCCAGATTAAGTGACTCAAGCTCAGTCGTTAGGGCCAGTGAGTCTGACTGGTCTTAAGCTCAGTCATTAGGGCCAGTGAGTCTGACTGGTTTGCTCGCTGTCCTCAAAAAGTGAGGCACTGCAGCACTGCTAGCTCAGGTGAGGCAGCGCAGGCAAAGCTCTTCGAAGTTGAGGGATACTGGCATTCGAGACACAGGTTTACCCTCCCATCGAGCTCACTTATATCTGTGTTCTCCAAAAACATGCCCCCCTCACATGAAACCATGTCACCTCTTCATTTGGTTCTCCACACTGCTCTTCAGTGGTGGAGAAATCAAGAAGGACATGCAGACCTTTGGGTAATGGGATCATCATCATTGTCTTCTGTTTCAGAAATTTTCTGTTTTAGAAATGTCAGTGGAAGAAGTATATATTCACTGCATTCAAAGGCTTGAAGTCACAAAACTTATATGTACTGGAGATACCAGAGGTACTGTTCAAGATTTTTCATCGCTCTTACAGATGTCTTTACCATGGAGACAAGCCTCTGGACATGACAAATTAGAGTTTTTTTCATTCAGGTCTAACTACAGTCCTGCCAAAAGGGATGAATACCGATGGTGTCAGTTGTGACAGATTTCTATTGCAATGATCACTAAGTACTGGAAATCACCTAACTGTGTGATGTCAGCCACAGGGTGAAGTTAGAGATGTTAAATATAACTTGTCCTGGACCTGAACGGATGAACTAGGAGCTCAGTCCTTGAGCCATCCACCTGCTTGGATTAAACTTTTAAA
Organism: Ibidorhyncha struthersii; assembly: GCA_013398815.1. NCBI lineage: Eukaryota > Metazoa > Chordata > Aves > Charadriiformes > Charadriidae > Ibidorhyncha > Ibidorhyncha struthersii. The sequence goes on from VZSZ01002748.1 coordinate 247,166, forward strand.
GTAAGGTTAAAGATCAAGGACCTATAGTTTTGCCTTTTGTTAGCATTTTCTTTTAGGTGGTAGAATGGACCCTTGTATAAATTGGTTTAGTGCCTTTCTGTGCAAACACTGAATCTCACATTTGTGTTTCAGTAAAAGTACTAAATTGTCCCTACTGCAGTCTATGCAACAAGCTCCCAGGATGAAGTTCTCATCCAGCATCTTTTTCTTCTGGCCTGCAGAGGTTGCAATCTAACCACTTTGCATATGAAAACACTTTCTCTCTTTTGTCCCCTCTGCCCCCAGAATGCTGCTGTGACACAGCATGATACATACAGCACAGCAGCTTTAAAAAATCCCCAGATTTCCCTACCGCTCCTCTGATCCCCCTCCCCATGTTCAGGTCTGAATTTCACCAAAATTCAAGCTGGGCAGGGCCCTGCTCGAACAGCCTGCACACAAAGGGAGGTAACTGCCTGCTGAAAGCTGCAGCCACTCCTCTCTTTGCCATCTGCCTCCTTCAGATGGTTTTGTTCTCATCTGCATAAACAAAATGCTTTGCATTACTGTAGAACAAATAATTGCTTCTAACAAGTAGCATCTTAGACCAGTGAATCATGCCTGTGTACTTTCAGCTCACTGATTTAAGATAACACACCTTCAGGTTTTGTTCAGTTGTCTAGGATTCAACGAGGGATCAGTTGCACACATAGACGCGTGATTACTTAAGGAGCAGTAACTCTCTTACTTCTGTCTGCCCATAACATGCTTGAATTACCCTATGCCTAACAAGATTAAGCCGAAGCTGAGAACAAGTCTTCCAAAATAAGTCTCCATACAAACAACTTCCCTGAAATGATGTCTAAAGTAGCTTGCTGCATTCAGAAAGCAGAGATACCTTGTCCTGCCACTTTTCTTCTCAGTCACAACCACCAAACCATGCTGCAGAAGACCCTGCTGTAGAGGGAGCACTAGTGGCAGGTCTCAGAAGTGTCCCGAGGACACATTGGACACATGCTGTCCTACGCTGTGGNTGGCTACCTGTCTGATACAAGCCAAAGGCTGATCCACGACCGCTGCATGCAGACTTCTGCCATCTGTCTTGATGGGGGCCATCGGGTTGCCAGAGGACACAGAAATATTTCAGTAACTTGGTGTTTTAATTGCACTTCAACTTTTTGTTATTTTGGTGACAAGTACTTCTAATGGGGATTTTGTGTATGAATACTAGTATTTCTCCCAGCACCTTATTTCTTACAAAGTGTACGAAGGGGCTGGCAAAGGCAGTTCACAGGTGGCAGATTTACTGTTGTATTTGTGTTAAAGTAGCCTAAAGAGAACATAGATGAGGTGGGATCCTTAAGCACAGATAGAGTCCTTACCATAAAAAGCTTCCAAGCCAAGAGACAGGAGACAAAGAACGACATCTCATCCAAACTTGTAACAGGAGCTAAAATAAAAAGGCCTGGACTAACATCTGTGGGCAATCTGCACTTTGAATCAGGAATTAACCGTGTTATTTTGTGTTGCTAATAACATCTTAGCTTTCCTTTATGAAAAGTGATTTCAGTTCCCCATGGCATGTAAATATTTGCTTATTAATCTTAATATTTTCTTATTTTTCAGCCTCCCCACATAACAGCAGCATACCACGCGTCAGAAGTTTTGTACTCTCTTTTGTACATCAGGATGACCGTATACCTACTGAAGGTGATACTGAAAATGACTTGGAAGTTGGATCGGGCACCACCAATCAGACTGGATCGTTCCTACGTGAACAACGAACAGTGTCAGTGCAAACAGCGAGATACCTCACTAGTCCATGGCTGACGCGTTTTGTTCCTTCAGTTTACACCTTAGTGCTTGTGCTGAGTCTCCCTCTGAACATTACAGCGATACTTGTGTTCCTGAAAAAAATGAAAATTGAAAAGCCAGCTGTAGTATACATGCTGAATTTGGCCCTTGCAGATGTCCTGTTTGTAAGCGTCCTTCCTTTTAAGATTGCTTATCACTTTTCTGGAAACAACTGGGGTTTTGGACCTCAGATGTGCCGTTTCATCACTGCTGCCTTCTACTGTAACATGTACTGTTCAGTAATGCTTATGACAAGCATAAGCTTCGATCGCTTCTTAGCAGTGGTGTATCCCATGCAGTCTCTTGGGTGGCGTACATTAACACGTGCCTCGCTGACCTGTGTCATCATATGGCTTGTAGCAATAACTGGGGTTATACCTTTTCTCATCAGAGAGCAAACGATGGAAATACCCAAGTTAAATATAACTACTTGCCACGATGTGCTGAGAGAATCTGAACTTCACAGCTATTACCTCCACTTCTTCTCCATCTTCTCTTGTGTGTTTTTTGTAGTGCCATTTATAATTTCTACTGTCTGTTACGTGTGTATCATTCGATGTCTTAGTTCTTCTACCATAGTTGCAAAACAAAATAAGAAGACGCGTGCCTTGCTCTTGTGTGTGGCTGTTTTTTCTGTTTTTGTTCTTTGCTTTGGACCAACAAATGTCCTCCTGTTAATTCATTATATCAGTTTTTCTTATGACAACAGCTTAGAGTATCTGTACTTTGCCTATCTCCTCTGTGTTTGTATCAGCAGCGTTAGCTGTTGCATTGACCCCTTTATTTACTACTATGCTTCTTCTCAGTATCAGAGACAACTTTTCAGTCTCTTCAGTTGTAAAAAGCCTTTCGATCCTAACAGTAGTAACAGCAGTGGCCAGTCAATGTCTACCACTAGTAGAAGGGCTACATGCTCTACTAACGTGAATAACAGTGTCTACAGGAAATTACTAGCAATGCATTGAGGTAGCATGTCTTAAATGTGCTTAACTTTTAGACAATTTCAGGCAAAAAAAGACTGTATTATATCCAAGAAATGCAAAGCCTTAAACCCAGTTGTTGTACAATACATAGTTCTATGGATTCTTTATAGCAATGCACAGTTCAAATTATAACTCTGTATATGTATATATATAGTATATGTAAATAAGTTAATGTAGAGGGGAAACGTAATTTCTTAATAATAGTTATTGAGTGTTTTTCAAATAAACTTTTTTTTCAGACAAATCCTTTGCATTGTTAGTTCCATTTATTGCAGGGGTCTTATGAAATCCCATTTTAGGATTTCAGACTCTATCAGGTTGATTAAATTCTTACTTATGGAACCATTCCATCTATCCAATACTTCCTGAAGAAAATTAAAATATCTTTCCAGGTGTTGTTTTTTTTTTCCTATTTGTCATTATTTCTGGAATTATCTGTAAGCTTCATTTTCTTAGCATTACTTTGCATCTTGGACACTGCAATGGTTTATTTTACATTTTTATATATTTCACTTCAAAACAGTCTGTATGGCTTTAGGACTGTGAACAACTGAAAATCAGGTGTTGATTGGCGGAATGTGTCAGGGGAGATAATTCGCGGCAGCTAGAACTACCTTTTCTTTTGGTGTTCCTACCATGAGTGTACACTAAGCATCTTGGTTAGGAATGTGGTATTTTTCACAATTAATTTCACAAAAAAAGTGCAATTTTATTTCACAATAAATCAATGTTAAATGGATGTCCAGAAAATATACTGAAAAAAAACATATTCATCATCTTGTTATGTATTTTGCAAATGTGTGCTTTCGTGCACATGATTAATCACCATGCATGTGTTTAGGACTCAGAAATATTCTTTATACCTGACAAGTCTGCATGTTTGTTATAGTTTACATTGTGTCTACTTCTACTAAAATTGCTGTGGTGTAAAGCCCAATAGCTAACTTTATTCTGTGTAGCATTCTTTTACAAGGGACGCTAAAGCCAAATAACAGGAATTCGGTTTTAGAAATGAGCGTGTAGGTAATAGGACTGTACACAGAAATGGAAATCAAATTAAGTAGGAATTTGGTTAATGTAGGATTTGCCATAGGAGTCTGCCAGGAAGTACAGCAATGGATAAAACTGTCTTCAGTCCAGCAAAAGTGATAAAAAACCTAAATTTTCTGCCTACAGTGTGACAGTGAAAAACTTCTAACCAGATCTTCTGTTGGTTTCTGTTCCTTAACACACTTAAGCATAACTAAAAGTATTGCATTACCAGGATCTCTAGATTTTTCTTCTTAAGTATTTGCTACTTTCTAAGTACACAAGCACTAAAAATATCGGTATATGTAGTTTGCAGGGCTAAAACCCCACAAATGTTTATGAGACATATTGTTACATTCTCATTTTGTTTAATATCATATTAGGGGTGGTTTTGGTTTTCAGCAAAATTCAAATGCATCTTAAAACTATGAACATCTGCTTCTTGCTGGCAGAAAAAAAATCACCTCTGTGCTTCCTGTATTTACAGGCTGGGGGACTGCTTTTTAGATAGTTGGGACTTGTTGCAATGTTGTGGTATTTTGTTTCCATGATAGGGGTTTATTTTTAGGTAGCCAAAAGAGACCACTAGTCTGCTTTGCAAGGGGCAGGATTACATGCTAGGAGGGAAGGAACTGTACATGAGAAACAGCTCGGCAATCACAACCATTATTTACTTCGTTTTGCTCTGTGGTTGGATCGTTTTACTAGTAACTTCTGTGTGCTCAAGAACATTTGCAAATGAGCAACTTCTTCCTCCCTTGTAGGGTGAAAAAATGAGAGGGATGAATGCAACTGTTTATCCTCATGGCTAAGAGCATCAACAAAGATCCTGAATAAGAATGACTAAAAAAGATTTTATGCATGTTTGTAAACCAGTATCCAGTATATTCTGGCTTGCATGCAAGTGGGGGAAAAAAAAAACAACAAAAAAACAGGAAAGGCAGTTAAAACACAGAGCCCTGAAATAAAAAGGACTCACAAACCTAAGTAGACTTCTTGACTTCTTGGTTACTTGCTAAAGTGCTGAAGTTGCCTTTGGAAAGTATTTTTGTGTTGCCTAAGCACGTTTGAAAACACAACACTTGACAGGCTTGAGAAGCGCGTCCACGTGAACCTCATAAGATTCAACAAGGCCAAGTGCAGGGTCCTACACCTGGGTCAGGGCAACCCCTGATACCAATACAGTCTGGGGGATGAAGGATTGAGAGCAGCCCTGAAGAGAAGGACTTGGGGTTGTTGGTGGATGGAAAGCTGGACATCAGCCGACAGTGGGCGCCTGCAGGCCAGAAAGCCAGCCATAGCCTGTGCTGCATCAGAAGAAGCATGGCCAGTAGGTCGAGGGAGGTGGTTCTACCCCTCTGCTCCACTCTGGTGAGACCCCGCATGGAGTACTGTGTCCAGCTTTCGAGTCCTCAGCACAGGAAGGACATGGACCTGTTGGAGTGGGTCCAGAGGAGGGCCACAAAAATGATCAGAGGCCTGGAGCACCTCTCCTATGAGGACAGGCTGAGGCAGTTGGGGTTATTCAGCCTGGAGAAGAGAAGGCTCCAGGGAGACCTTATAGCAGCCTTTCAATACTTAAAGGGGGCACACAAGAAAGATGGGGACAGATTTCTTATTAGGGCCTGTAGCAATCGGACAAGGGGTAATGGCTTTAAACTAAAAGAGGGTAGATTCAGACTAGATGTGAGGAAGAAATTTTTTGTGATGAGGGTGGTGAAACACTGGCATAGGTTGCCCAGGGGGGTGGTAGATGCCCCACCCCTGGAAACATTCAAGCTTACGTTGGACACAGCTCTGAGCAGCATGATCTAGTTGAAAATGTCCCTGCTCATTCTGGACTAGATGAACTTTAAAGATCCCTTCCAACCCAAACCACTCAATGATACATGCATAGGCACCCTACTTGGATTGATGCTCTGCATGTGCTTCTAGCAAGCCTCTTGCTAGCTGCAAATGCGTATTTCTGCTCCATACAGAGAGGAGATGAACAAGTCAATTGCCATGCAGCACAATACTTGCTAATACATGCAGCAAATATCACCTTTTCATAGCAAATGAAGCACTAACAGTTATTCCTTCTTTTAAGTTCCCACAGCTAGTGTCACACCTCTGCTGTTTGCATTTTGTTGAGGCTTCAGCCTGATCAGATTGCAAAAATAAGCAAACTGCTATGTGACTGGAGGAGTCTCGTACCAAGGCAATGGCACCTCAGCTCTTACTGAATTTGGCATTTTTTTGCAACTGGTTAGTTGGAACATGCTACGGTTCCCAGTGTCTGTTTTACGGCTGTATTTGATGGCAAGAAGAAGGGCCGGACCTGCTCAAGGAGCAGGAGGCATGGAGGCAATTTCAGGCACAAACAGCATTCGCAAAACATGTTATAACTCCTAAGCATGGCCAAGCAGCAAAGCACAATGTCGTGGCCTTTTTGAGGAAACTGAACCAGAGAAGTACTGCACTTTAGACTGACATGCTTAAGCTAACAGGAAAGGCTAACCATCTCTTCATGCTTGATGCACCCTTGCACTGCTAGCTGGGAAAGAAAATGAATGGCTCGTTTCAGGGGGAAGGGCAAGGAGTGGAAACCTGACCAAAAGAAATGAAACCCGCCAATGCTGTTTCCTGTTGCTGTTTCACCCATACCACCTTCTCCTCATTCTTTCTTCTTTTTTCACGTCAGGGTTAGGCTGCATCATTTTCTGTATGAAGCAAGCTAACAAACGTGTGTCAAATAACATCTGGAGATGAGAACGTGTCAGGCACTAAACATGCATTAGAAAGCTTGCAAACATTCCGGATATGCCAGCTCCATTTTGTAGCAATATTGACAGGTGCAAGATTTGTAATCAGCATGGTTTCTATTGGAAAACCACCCCAAATAGTGGCTGTCATTGGTATAATTTATTTCATAGGGCAAGTTTTGCTTAATTTAGCATGGCAAGGAATTTGCAGGGATTGGTGCAAAGCATTTTATCAGTTAATGCCAAGCATGCATCTGCCTTACAACCTGCTCCCTGCAGCTTGACTGCAGACAAAGTATGGTCACTGGCTGTTAGTTCTGTTTTCCTAATTAGTTGAATCCTAGCCAGAAATGTGAGTATGGCTGCAAAGTGTGTTCACAATGTTTTGCATCAGGCAAACTGGATCAGTCCGCTGGATCTCTCCCTACTTGAGATGTGATCCAGAAATGGAAAGAGTACGAGCTGGGTAGTAGATCACCAGCTATGGCTATGCACCAGAGCTCTCCAGGAGCTGGGGGAGGAAAGAGAAGGGCCTGGTGTGCTGGATGCAGTAAATTTCTGGGTAAGGCCTTTTTTTATTGATCATTTTGATCTTTTTTGATCTAACCACAATTTGATCTTGCAAGATGCTGAGCAAATTAAAAAATGAACCTCTCAGATGTTTAAAATTAATGACCCACACAACTGCTTTTTCATGGCATTTGGCATTTTGCAAGTGCTATAGAAATGGTTTAGTAATAACTAATAGAGCTGGAGAAGCTGAACAAATAACATGCTATAATACGAGTCAACACTAGAGAGCATTAAAATAACTAGGTATGGCTGTTTTAATTTGGCTTCTTGGGGAGGAGACCATTAGGAACCAGATCTCAACATCATGCTGAACTGTGAAATACTAATTAGCCCTGTAAACAAACATGTGGATTTGGAAAGGTGAAAAGGTATTGGAATTGTGTTGGAAAAGTGGATGAGTTTATTTCAAACAGAACCTGTAAAAACGTTCAACAAAGTTTAGGGGAATAATTTTTCCTACCTTTGTGCTATCAGCCTCATAATAGTGGTGGCTGCAGCACCACAAACAAGCCTCTCTGCTCAAAAGCAAGGCGTGACATTTAAAGCATGGCACTAAGCTCAAATGCGTTGCACACAGCTCAAGGTCAGAGTTGATAAAGTCAACCTACAAAGAAAATCTGACTTGGTGTTCCCTCAGAAAAATAAAAATGAGTCAAAGTCATCTTCATTCCATAGTAAGCCTGGGAAAGTCACTGGCCTTGCCTTTGTTTGATCAGTTTTGGGCTTTGTGCTACAAATTTGGGGTCCTGAGTTTTTTTTGTGATGCACTATTACATACTAGAGGCAGCAATCCTTGGGAAGTTCTCTTGTATGTTTTCTCATCCTTGTGGATGGGGCAGCATGTGCCCATGCAGCAGCAAAGATGGTGCCACAGGGCCTGGGCTCGCAGTTCATCCTCCTGCGGGTCTCGCAGCCTGCTCACACTGGCTTGCTGTGTTTCTCCTTTCAACTCAGCTAGAGATGGCAGACAGGACACTGCTGCTTCCCTCAGAAGCCCGAACACAGAAAAGGAAAATAATTTAATAGACTTTCAGAGTCAGAAATACTTTATCACTGTTGATCCTTATAATGTTCCCTTTTTTTTCAGATATATGTTTACATAATTCAATTTTTTGCCTTATAAACAGGAAAGAGCAAGCACCATCAACAATACGGGAAGCAGATCAGGATCCTAGGACCAAACCTTTCAAATTTCTGTTTCAGCCAGACACAGAAGTCCATCTACTCAGTTTATACTCCACTGAGTGTGGAGCCTCCCTTGGACCCTGTGTACCTCCTAGAAGGGGATACAGTGGTACAGAAGCCAGTGGTACCACTGATGGGAAATGATGCTGCCAAACATACGCTGTGGGAGTATGCTTCCTTTCCCACAGTGCAACACTTAAATGTAAACAGTCATGCAGCTCCAGAGGCTGTGTGTTGTCACTGCCACCTCCTACTATAATGTCCTGTTTACTGAAAACTCTCTAAACACTGCGTGTTTCTTGTCCAAGACAGTATCCCATATGGTCCTCCTCAACAATTACATAGCAAGGCGCATTGGGGATCTGTTTTCAAGACACACAGGTTTTACTGTCAACTAGTTAGTCTTTACTCATTACAACTTAACACACTGATTTAAATGTTTCTTATATGGTTATTCTTGTGATTTTCCTCTTCTCTTTTCTCTTTTACAATTAACAATTTTTACTGCTGATTAGACTCTTTCATTGCTCAATATTGTTGCAAAGCCAAATAGAAGAAGTGTTCTTGCCTGCAGCAAACTTGTGGACTTCTAAAGTGATACTACTCACATCTGACGTGTTCTCCAGGAACCAGAAAATGAGAGAAATTTGTTAAGTTCAAAAATTGTGTCAGCTACCATAACCAGAATAATTGCGCAGCCTGTATGCAGATAAAGCCTTACAGCTGCCTAAAGCACGCAGTACTGAGAACTCAGTTGCGGACAAGGAAGAACACAAAGGTAGGGAGAAAACTTTGCTACCCAAACTTTTACATTGTTTTATCTGTGTGTTCAAGTGCTAATAAATCTCTCTTCTTCAGAGTAATCCCAAGAATGTTTTTCTTGCATGCTTTTCCTATAGGTCACATAAGGAATAACCCTGTGTATCAGTACCACTTGTAGAATTTTTTTCAATTCATTTTCACACTTTTTTTGTCTCCACCTTTGCTGACTCTAAGCAGTACATGCAATTCTACCCAGCAAAGAATATAATACATCTAGTTAGTTACCACAGCTTTGATGTCCACAGAAATGAAAAATATACTTGAAGATTTCTGCTTTCTATCACTCAAACACAAGCTAGGGGTCACCAAGAAAATTGAATATTGTATTTACAGAAGCTCTGAAATTCAGCTTGAATCTCTTACTTTGCTTTAACTTTTTTTTTCCTATTTTTATTTGCATATTAGCTTTAGTAAAAATTTTTGAAAGGAGGGACTTACTGCACCTCACTCACTAGATGAAATATATTTGTAAATTTGCTGTGAACTATATGGGCATTTTTCATTAAACGGTTAAATTTAAATGTTTCTAAGCCTTTTATATCTCTGCATGAGATTTTCTTACTGAAAATTCTTTCAAAATTACATTTAAAATGTTAAGATTGTTGAAGAGATGGGCTTGTCTAAAGGTCTATCATCTTTTGTTAGCACAACTGATACATTGTGGTAGGAAAAAAAACCAACACTGTTTTGGGTACTTTAAACCATTCTGGGTAGATTTTCAGGGTTTTATTTTATCTTAGCTTCTAAACTAAAATCAGTAGTGCAGCAGACTCTGTACAACTACTGACATGTTCTGTTAAAGCAGTGAAAGTATTTCCTAACTTGAAAATCTGTCATCAAGAGCTATTGCTGTTTTGAGCAAAATATTTTATCATTGCTTGATCACAGTATCTCCTGGTCATACTCTAATGAAACGAGATGTTGGTTTTTTTCTTTTCTCACCCCCTCCTTCCGGACTAGCACATAAAAACTGAACTGAGCAAAGAGCAGCATCAAGGAGAAGCCACTTCTCCATTCAGTGCTATTTTTTCACATCGGGGGTAAACTGAGGTATGTAGAAGCACTGCCCAGAGATGCATGTTACAGCTCTCTCATGAATATATGGAAAACTCTACAAAGATATTAACAGTGTCTTCTTTTAAACTTTTGCATGCTAGCCAGGTGCTTGAGGGAGAAAGGTCCCCGTAGTGGCTGGATGATGACATTGGAATCTAAATAGGATTTTAAATTTTCTTTAATTGTCATGATTTTCAAAACCATTAAAGAAAGGCCAATCTATTCTTGCAAAACTAGTGAGATACTTCTCAGCAGACCAGGCAGACATTTTGCAGCTACGCTGACAGCTTCACGTACCCAACCCAGCACTACTTCCCCAAGCTCAGGCTGGGGATAAGCCACCCCCAGGTCCCCGGGGACAGCTGGGGTGGCAGTGGGTGCTGCTGCAGCTGTGGCTTAGCTGTCTCGGCCCTCCCAGACCTTCAATTGCCCACTTGCCCAACTCTCATGAGCACAGTCGCACATCTAAACAGAGGAGCAGGAGGGGCAGGCAGGATGAAGGCAGCCTCCACCTTCCTCCATCCCCACAGCTGAAGCTCTCCGCTACAGCCTGGGCTCTCCCATGCAGCAGCCCACAGGCCCTGGGGTGCGCAGCAAGCAGGCCTGTGCCTCATGTTTTTCTGGGCCTCAGGAGCTTGCCCAGCCTCTGGCCCCAAGCACAAGGACAGCCATGCCTGAGGGTGCTTGGGACAGGCAGAGCCTGGGCTCCCTCTGGCATATGCAAGGCAATGATTTTTGCTGCGCCCATTAATAGGAAGGTGCTAGCCTTGCCTGTGCCACAAACCAGGCACAGCTCTTAAGTTTTACAAGACTTCATTAAGACTGAGCCACCTCTGGTGAGAGGAAACAGGACTTAGCTTCATAAGACAGCAGCTGAGCTTCTCCTGCCTAAAATCACGCAGGTTTGCCCACGTGATTGACCTTGGATAGACTAATTTAAGACTTTCCTTTGACTGAGGAATAACCTCTCTTGGTCACAGCGCCAAAGAAAAAAGCCTAGCTGCCTCCAGCTTTCCTTCAGCATCTTGTCTTCCTGCGTGAGCAATGTACAAAAAGCCAGGTTTATTCCTCTCCTAACAGCAATAATCTGCATCAGACCTTACAATGGGGAAGCAGGAGGAAGGAACTACATGAGGAGGGTGGGACCATGGAGCTAGGGGTGGCATCACCCTCGGGTTAGTGAACTGGAACAGCCTCTCTGCTGGCCTGGGACCTGAGGGCACGTGGGGTTACAGAGCAATCTTACCAAATGCTGCTGATGTGCAAGGTGCAGCCACTCTGGAGCATATGCAAGATGGGAATCCACCCTGACAGCCCTGTGACCAGCATGTACATCTGTATGTATATGTGTTTGTGTACGTATTAGTCACTTATTAGAGTTTTATTTTAATCCATTGCTGTAACTGTGACAGCAGCACTATCAAGCAGGCATTT
>VZSZ01002748.1:258849-280815 GCA_013398815.1 Ibidorhyncha struthersii
AAACCCAGGACTTCTATAGAAACCCCCAAGGTACATTCTGCAGCAATGAGACTGCACACAACAAAAGGAAGACATTTTTAAGGATGATCTTCCAATATAGTTCACTGGGAACAAATATCAAATGGAAAAACATCTGGAGCTCACTTTTATAAGCAAAGTTGAAGTATCACGTGCAAGGGTCCTTGCAGGTAGACCTGCTCCTTAAACCCATCAAACAAATGCTGTGGGACAAAAGCAGGGACAAACAGCATTGCTGTCCTTTCTGTGACAGTTTGCTTAAAAGAGTTGTTTACTCTTGCTTGTATTAGACAAGAACCTACTATTATTGTAACATGTTTCGACTGGAGCATAGTAAGGACAGCTTGATTTATGCTATGACCAGGGCAGCTGGTTTTATATCCAACTTTCAGCATATAGTACATTTGCTGCTTATTCTAAGAGCCTACTGAGCAGTTCATCTGGAAAGGTACAAATGATGAAACTGGGTGTTTACTGTGGCAATTCTGTTCATTGCACTAAAAATTTTAATTGCTCAAAGATTGAAGTTACTAGCTAGAGAATGGCAAGGCTCTTGATCTCTGCTCACAGCTCCTATTATTGTGTAGTCAGTGGTCAATCCAGAAGAGCTTTCTAGGCTTTGTTGCTGAGGTTTCTGTTTGAGTTACCACCAACACGTTTGCACATATCTTGGTTTTGGTATCACAGGCTGGTGTGTAGGGTGTAACAGCCAGTTCTATCAAGTATAACTGTTTCTTTAATTGATGGCAAGTTGTTACACCCTGCAATTTTAGTGAGATTCAGCACAGACCAGCATTGCCAAGTGTGTCATAAATGATCACTCTGTAATAGCTACTGTAAAATTCACTGCCAGGTAGAAAGCATGACTTAACTCTCCAAACACTAAGATGTTTTGCAGATTACTTCCTTCCACATATTATTCTTGCCTGTACTCCTTGTCACTGTATTATGACTCCACAAATAAGCAGGCCTGGGAAAAGCTGATAGTAGAGAAACCCTCTCTACCAGTTCATAAAATAAATTTATCTTTTGATCTAAATAGAGGATATGGTAATTATTAATAACCATGAGGTCGCCACCCTTTCACTAGCTTTCACTACTGCACTCAAGGGATTTTCCCTTCTTTTTCCCAGTCTTGGGCAGGACTGCAGAGCCTTTTACCTGCTAAAGGTCTACTCTGCTTTTAACCACGTGCTAAAGTGCAGCTCTTGCAGGTTTCTCAAATGGTACCAAAATAGACTCTCCTCCTACTTAAATGCACAGATCCTGGGAGGCCTCTCCCAAGGCGGAGTCCAGCTTAGTGCTCTGCACACATTTCAAAGTCCCTCCACAGTCAGGGTGAAAGGAAAAAAGCAAGTGTGACTCTGCTGATGATAGAGGTTTAATTATTTAGCCCATTCCCACTGAAGTTTCTGGAAGCAACCAAGATGCCTAAACTGAAGAGGACAGCCCTTAGGGCTCCTGTCCAAAAGAGGAGCCTCCCTTCAACTGTCACCATACACTGTTTATGGGGACTCCTGTTCTCTCTCTTCTCTTTCACCATGCACTCAGGAGGCACACAGGGGCGCAATTTCTTAAGAAGCCCTCCTGTCTTCAAACGCTGTAGAAGCAAGTCCACATTCACAATTCTGTCCTTATTTTATCATCTAGCCAAATATCAATGACCTCATCTGTTCTAATAGTGTTGTTATCCAGAACCCTTAGAAAATAAGTGGCTTACTCAGACTATTGTGTAACAGCAGCTGTCCTAATGAGTCAGAAAAGCTACGACTCACATGTATGGTAACACAACAAAGTTAATAACCATGAAAACCTTTTCCTCTAAAAAATGCTTAGTCACCCCAGTTCTAGCCACATTGATTCCTGGCTCTGGACCCCAGCAGTTTTAGAAATGTCTAATTGCCTACAAGACAACAAATGGATCCACAGCTAGACATGTTCTTTGAACGGGGTCAGGAGTTACTCAGTCTTGCTGTAGCCAAGGAATAGGTTCAGCTATTCCATTTCGGTAGTCTGCATGGCAAGAAGCAGCATAGAGGAACAAAGTTAGGAGACAGATAGAGGTTGCAAAGACTATCCTGGCATCTCATGGCAATACGCCCATCTCAGTGATTATAGAGTGCAGAGGAACAGTAATGTTCATTTGTTAGAGTCACTAAAAACAGGATAGAAGGAAGGCTCTTCAGGAAAGTGTTTGTCACAAGACAGGATCAGCTGTCCCTACATCACTCCTCATCGATGCTTGTCTAACCTGTTTCCAGGATCCTTCAGGGATGGAAACTCCACAACCTCCCTCAGCATCTGATGCTGGCCTGTTTATTTCTCTTTCTTTTTTGTTGGTTTTTGTTTGTTTTTGTTTTCAGTTCTCTTTTGTGTATTTAAAGATTTCTACAGGTCTTCTCATTTCTAGATTAAACAATTCCCATCCTTTCAAACTGTCTTTAACAGATTGTTCTTTAGATCTGGCATTCTCTTTCCCTGGCCTCTCTGTTCTGTCTGTATCTTTCCTGAAACATGGTGCTAGCATCATGCTCCAGCTGAGGCTTTGTTGATGTTGAATATATTCATGTGGTTCATTTTCCAGTTTGTGCTCTTCTTGCTACACTTAGTATGGTGATTGTCTTATTTTTTTGCAACAGCATGACATATCTGACTGATTGCTAATGAGCTTTTGTTCCTCTGCATTCCACTCTGGAGATAATGCTAATTGGAACTTGGGAGCTCCATGGGAGCTCCATGGGGGAACTGGTTCAGCACAAACAGAACTTTTGATAAGCAGCTCTGTAGCCTACCGAAGTTTCTTATGTACAAGCATCAGTGTGGGAAATCAGACCCAAATTAACCACCAGTTCCACAGATTTTCTTAATTCATATGCCTTAAAAGAAAGCCGATAGACAGGTTTGTAACAGCCTTCATGAGTGTTGCCAGTGATCAAACAGAGGAAACAAACTATGCTGATCTCTCTTGACACTTGCCTATCAGCAAAAACTAGTTATTTAATTTCCCTGTCCTGCCACTCTACTTGTTGTAACAATAGTGAATAATATTATTGAGAGTAAGACATTTTTACCACTGTAACTATATTGTAGCTGCTTCTTCCAATGCAGCTACTTCCAGTGGCCCCTAAACTAATCAGACCGAACACACAGGCTTAAAAATAGTGGTGGGGAAAAAAATGGTGGGGAAACTTGTAGTGTATCTTAACTGACTAATTAAGGTATCTTAATCTCTATGTTTGGATTTAACACTTCACAAGCATTGAATCAACTGCATTAAAAAAAACATATGCTGAAAGACTGTCCCTTTGAACTTCTGGGAGGACAACAGACTGTTCAGGGTCTGGATGCATAAAGTGGAGCTACTGTTCATGCTTTTCCTTTTTTTGTTCTGTATTCAGGCTTATATTTCCCATCCAAATTCAAAAGCCTGTCCTTTTTTTTAAAAAAAACCAAAACTGTTCTAGTCATAACTGGTAACTCCAGTAAAGCACATGATGAAGTGAGATCCATTTAATCCCCCGAAGTATTTCATCACAATTTTTATCGTGTTGTATATCAGAATGTAGTAATGCAATATTTTTCTGAATTACGTGAAATTTAGTATTTTTATTTTATGAAGCACTTTGAGATAACTGTCTTCCAATTTAAGCACAATAAAATATCCTTTTCAACCCCTTTGAAAGCAATTAATAGCTACTTAATCCGTAAGCCTTGGTTCCTTAGAGGGTGACACCAGCAAAGGATCAAGTGTGATATTTTCATCCCTTGAAAGTTAGAGGGAAAAAGTCCCATTAGCCGGGTTCTCAATCCCTGTTTTAAACACAGTTATGATGAATTGAGAATATATGGACTGCAAGAAATGCAGATGATGGAAACTAGCCATTAACATATATTGGCACCTTACATTCGTTATGACAAAACCAGTGAGATAATAAATCATTCTGAGGAATAACAAAAGATTGTTCTTTTAAATCTAAGAATTTCCAAATATAAGCAAAAGAACTGTCTATCATAGAATCATTTAAGTTGGAAAAGAACCTTAAGATCATCAAGTCCAACTGTTAAACTAGCATTGCCAAGTCCACCACTAAACCATCTGCCTAAGCACCACATCTACAGGTCTTTTAAATATCTCCAGGGATGGTGACTCAACCACTTTCCTGGGCAGCCTGTTCCAGTGTTTGACAACCTCGCTACTGAAGAACATTTTCCTAATATCCAATGTAAACCTCCCCTGGCACAACTTGAGGCTATTTCCTCTCATCCTTTCACTTGTCGCTTGAAAGAAGAGACCAGCACCCACCTTGCTACAACCTCCTTTCAGGTACCTGTAGAGAGTGATAAGGTCTCCCCTGAACCTCCTTTACTCCAGGATAAACAACTCCAGTTCCCTNAAGGTGGGGACTCACCAGTGCCAGGTACAGGGGGACGATCACTCCCCTAGCCCTGCTGTCCACACTATTTCTGATACAAGCCAGGATGCTATTGGCCTTCTTGGCCACCTGGGCACACTGCCGGCTCATATTCAGCCAGCTGTCCACCAACACCCCCAGGGCCTTTTCCACCAGGCAGCCTTCCAACCACTCTTCCCCAAGCCTGTAGTGCTGCATGGGGATGTTGTGACCCAAGTGCAGGACCCGGCACTTGGCCTTGTTGGACGTCATACCATTGGCCTCGGCCCATCGATCCAGCCTGTCCAGATCCTGCTGTAGAGCCTTCCTGCCCTCAAGTAGATCAACACTCCCACCCAACTTGGTGTCTGCAAACTTGCTGATGGTGCACTCAAACTCCTCATCCAGATCATTTATAAAGATATTAAACAGAACTGGCCCCAATACCAAGCCCTGCGGAACACTGCTATGACCAGCCACCAACTGGATTTAACTCCATTCACCACAACTCTGAGCCCAGTGTCATGGTTTAGTCACCCAGCCAGTTTTTTNATATCCACGGCCTTTCCCTCATCCACTAAGTGGGTCACCTTGTCATAAAAGGACATCAGGTGAGTCAAGCAGTACCTGCCTTTCATGAACCTGTGCTGACTGGGGTCAATCACCTGTTTTTCCTGTGTGTGCTGGCACTCAAGATGTTCTGCTCCATAACCTTCCCCAGCACTGAGGTCAAACTGACAGGCCTGTAGCTCCCCAGATCCTCCTTCCAGCCGTTATTGTAGATGGGCATCATATCTGCTAACCTGCAGTCAACTGGCACCTCCCCAGTTAGCCAGGACTGCTGCTAAATGATGGAAAGTGGCTTGGCGAGCACTTCCACCAGCTCCCTCAGTACCCTTGGGTGGATCCCATCCGGCCCCATAGACTTGTGTGTATCTAAGTGGTAGAGCACGTCACTAACCATTTCCCCTTAGATTATGGGGGCTTCATTGTGCTTCTCATCCATGTCTTCCCAGGGGGCTGGGGACCCGCAGAACAACCAGTCTTACTACAGATTGAGGCAAAGAAAGCATTAAGTACCCCAGCCTTTTCCTCAGCCTTCATCACTGCTATTTCATCCTGCATCCAATAAAGGGTGGTGACCCTCGTTAACCCACCTTTTGGTGAGAATGTATTTATAGAAACATTTATTATGGTCTTTTACTGCAGTAGTCAAATTGAGTTCTAGTTGGGCTTTGGCCCTTCTAATTTTCTCCCTGTGTAACTTCATGGCATCTTTGTAGTTCTCTTGAGTTGCCTGCCCCTTCTTCCACAGGTCATAAGCTCTTTTTTTTCCTGAGTTCCAGACAAATCTCTCTGTTCAGCCAAGCCGGTCATCTTTCCTGCCAGCTCATCTTTCAGCACATATTGTTTAGTTGTATTTAACTGCTGAAAATCATCAGAAGACAGATATAGCATACTCAGGCACAGGCTTACTGAGAGACCTCAAGCCCTTTCTTTTAGCACCGTCCAATGTGTAATGGATCCTGTATCCTGTGGAAAGGAAGATTTGGGATAGTATCATCTGACTCATTTTACTGTAACAGGATTACTTACACATGGGTGGGGAACAGAAAACAGAAAGGTATATGCAGCAACTTGTACCCAAGGTGCCTTCCATGCACAGTAAGCTCTTTAGTCAACAGCTCAGTGTTGGCATCAGCACACACTGGCATCACTCCAGACTACCTCCTCATTTCTTCACTTCAGGCTGGGTTTTTCCTTGTAAGTGAGCTGAATGTATATTTTGATAGCACCTAGAAAACCCAAGCAAAAACAGTGCACCTACTGAGTAAGCCACTATGCAATCCTTGCCCTGAAGAGCTGATAATTATCATCCAGGAGGCTTTATTATGAGGATTATAGTAATTACTGCTTTTTTTTCTTAAAGTTTTAATGCTGAACTTAGAGCATCCAGCTTTTGTTTAAAATAAAAAAGTCCTGGTTTTCCCAGAAGACATAAAAATCATTTAAAAATGCAACTTGTGTATCTTCTAATGGCTGAAGCTACAGACAATAAAAGAAAAGGTGATGCGTATTACTTGCAAAGTAAGATGAACCTGGGTGGGGACTGTCAACACCTTCTTTTTAACTCTTGACTGCAGACATGCTGTTACCTCTGTCTAGTTTTCAACAGATGCCATTTTTTTCCACCTGATTTGTGGTTGTGTTTTGTAAACTAGAGAGGCTTAAAAAAAGGGAAAATAACACTAGTTAAAAAGCCGCAAATTACCAAGCTCAAATGAACAGTAAGCATTATGTTACAGCCCCACAACCAAGCACTCTAAGACAGCCTGGTCGTGTGTGTGGATGTCATGTTTGCCATTATGTTATGAAGTCAGTGATGAAATAGGGGAATTCATTGCTCTTGGGGATGAACTTGAAAATGTTACGAAGTTTTAGTGCATCTTAATTGTTCACTTCATTGTTGTAGACTCTGGGAATGTGGAAAGCAATGCAGAAATCATCCCTTTGTGGTCTTATTTCACATTTTTTAATATTTTGTGGTGTTAGCTCACAACATCCAGGTCACTGTTGATAAATAGGATGTGAGGTGCCAGTGGGCCAATGAACACCTACATACTTTAAGCAAAGTGAAAAAATTTCACTAGAAGAAAATGAAAATGTCCAAGCACTACAGCATCTTTTAACTTGGAGGTAGGAGCTCTGTCTTACGATAAGGCAACACGTGAGCTGAAATCCCCTTTACACATTGATCCTAGATCTTCACAATCCTTAAGGTAATTGGTAAAAAAGAACGCTGACCCTCTCCCTTCTCTTTCTCTGTAGATTTTGTTTTGGGGAGAAGAAGGTTGAGAGCAAGGAAGAACTTTGTTTTGCCACATCCAGTGGCAAAGCAGAAACAGGATTTTCTGGATTAGACACCTGACGTCTCTTAGGCATGGAGCAGGCTGCACCCTTCCCTCAGCAGTTTCCACCTGAGCCCTTAGGCACCAGGGGCCTTAGCTCAGTGCCTTGCAGGAATCAAACTCCAAAGCACAGATATTTTTCCTTCTGTTTTTTGGGGCAGTCAAGGTGTTTACTCTGGTGTCAAGCTCTTACAGAGCAGAGACAGCAGGACACGTTGTCCCCCTGCTCCACTCATACGAATTGTCTTGACCTTTCTTCCACAAGAGGATACAGATAACTCCCAATATGGCCAAAGGAACCCGGTTTTCTCCAGCAGGGACAGCCAGCGCCTGCAGTTCACCCAGAGGTTACCAGCACTCATGTCCAAGCTCACTGGGCTGCCTCCTGCTGCTCCGCACCGCGTGGGAGGCTGTCTGGAGCAAGGCTACACTCTTTGCAGGGAGTCGGAAGCCAGATACCATGAGTTTTAGCTCTTTGGAACACGTCTTCATCCTAAACCACCAAATTACTTTCATAAATCTTTCAAATCTTCATACAATACTTTATTGTAGTCTCCTATGACCTGTATTGAGTATTTAATTTCATATTTTAAACGTAATTTCTCCCTGTAAGTAGAGGTAATTTAATCCTATTGCAATTATTTTCATGTGTAGGCCATGATATACATGCTATAAGAAAAAGAGAAAAAGAAAGGTAATACAGTAATGACTCCATCCCAGAAAAACCAGACCAACCAGCTTTTCTGCCAAAGCATAAACAAACCTAAACACAGTGGGGAGAATAAAATCCAACATTTCCTTTGTTTCAAATCCCTGGTACCGCGGTAGAGAAAAACAGGTAGAAAAGCATTGTGCTTGATTTTGCAGAAAATGCACAGCAATAAGGCATGTGTTGAAGCTGTCAACATCAAGTGATATGGTGAATTAAATATGGGGAATTAACCTTTGCAACCCCAGGAATATAGCTTTCACTGATCAAACATTTGCGGAACATTTAGACATTTTTAATTCTCACGCCCACACTCCTAGTTAATTTGCCATCAAACACAGCAATGATAGCTAAAACACCGAGTACCTGTAACAACCACGCAGAAATTTTACGCAATTAAAATGCAAGTACTGCTGCTCTTGTACTTCAGCCCTTTTATACTGTTTTGCAAAAAGACATTCCTTGACTGCTAGAAGACTATACAGAGGTAAGATTACATTGTTTAATTGTAAAATTACTAACCATAGCGTAAAAGGATTTACTTGGTTTTCACCAGCAAAGGAAGCTGGTGGCTCTGAGTTCATGACCAAACCTGTGGAGGCTTCCCCTAGCTGTGGGGGAATCTGGCAGGAGATCTCCAGCCTCGCCCTGCCAGAGCAATGCTCAGTTGGCAGGGACGGGGAGAAAGGGGAAAACAGCTCCTCACTCAGCAAGAGGCAGAATCGTGAGCTTACTTAGTTGCCTTACAGCGAACACCAAGCCAGGACCTTGTCAGGAGCAGGGACCTGAAGCCTGTAAGAGACCCTGGCTGCTGCCAAGTACCCCACCAACAGGGAACTGGGAACAACTAGCCAGCACAAAAAAAAGGATTATCCCTCACAAGAAGCAGGTGAAGGACTGGCTCTTACTGAACATTGTTATGCCTGTTAGAACAAGAGATAATGGGCACAAACTTGAGCATAGGCAGGAGGAGGGACGTCCTTACTTTGAGAGTGGCAGAGCACCGGCGCAGGCTGCCCTGAGAGGTGGTGGAGACTCCCACTCTGGAGACACTCAAAACCTGTCTGGACGCCATCCTGTGCAACCTGCTGTAGGTGACCCTGCTCTGGCAGAGAGGTTGGACTAGATGATCTGCAGAGGTCCCTTCCAACCCTGACCATTCTGTGATTCTGTGGCCTGAAGTGAAGCATCTCACTGCACGGGGCAGTCACCTGGCCACTAATGGGTTGAAAATTGCCTGGGATTGGTGCAATCTTCCATAACTGGAATAAGCACAACTGTCAGAAGAAAATATTTCACCCCTCCTGAAGGAATCACAGAATCACAGAATAGTCAGGGAATTAACTGGAATTAACTGCTTGCTCCTCACATTAGGGGCTGATGAACAATCCAAATCTTGCTTCCACCTCATGCATCCCCCAAAGACACTCAATGGTTTTAGGAAGANTTAGGAAGAAAGTGGGGAAAAGGTTTCCCAATTCTGTGCCTTGCAGCAATAGCCCATTTGCAGTGGAGTCCTGTACTGCTGTGCTCTGCTCAGGAGATCAGGGTAGGGCTGCTGGGGTACAGTATTGTGTGGAATCACTTTCCCCTTCCACCCACAAAGGAAGCCCAGGCACGAGCAGGGACAATGTGGCATTCAGAGGTTGCAGCAGAATTCCCACATGGCCCTGCAGCAAGGCAGAGGGAAGCACCTTTTTCTGTCCTTGCCATCCTCTCATCGTCTTTCACTTTCACCTCTTTAATGGTGAAAGTGGCTGCTGTGTGCATGCAGCAAATAACTTGGAAATCCTACCAACTTTTTTCACTTCATTTCTAAATGCGCATTGACTAAGCATATTCATAGTCAGCATCTACACTACACAAGACTGTTATGTATCTGGAGTTTCAAGGTTTGACAAATTTTAGCTAAGTAGAAGAAAAAATATTTTTCTAAATGTGAATAGTAATTACAGCTATGTTGTTCATTAAACTTAAAAAGAAGCTAAACAATCTAATCGCAAATTAAATAACTCAATCACAAATAGTTATTTTACAAAAGTAGAACTCCCTTCTCAAAATGTAATGATGGAATAATAAAATTATTTTTGGTCATAACACTAGCATTTTTTGGTAGCATGGTTGTCCCCAATTTTGGGCCAAATAACAGCATTGGACAATAAAGTGTTTGTGGTTTTCCCCTGATCGTGCAGACAGTGGGAGGTGGGCTGAGATGCTGCGAGGGGATGAGGCTGGATCCTGCCACACTAAATAAACACTGTGAGAACAGACAGGATGGCTGTGTGGAAAGTGTGTGACTCAGCACAGCTGCATGGATCTCCTCCTCACATCCTTTCTTAGCATGGGGGGTTTCCAAATAATTTTCTGGAGTCCTGGCCAACCAGCATACTTTTTTCCATTAAACTCACTTCTTTGTGGACACTTGGCTCTGCTTCTAGACAGACCACAATCCCACTGATAAAATAATTGCAGAAATGGTTCCAATCTCTGTGCATTTTAACAAATAATCCCTAAGTAGTACATAAGCAGTCCGCTTTCACCTCAATGAAAATGATGGCATGAATTCCCAAAAAAGCAATTTGCAAACCACTTGAGCTATGGTAAAACAGCATTTATTAGTGCTAGAGAGAGGGGTGACACTGAAACTATGAAAAGACCATATATGCTCAAAACCAGACACATCTCTTACATGTTAGAGCTGGGAGATGCCCAGTTTCTAGCACAGATGTCTTTTCCCCTTCAGCTTTTCCAGTTTCCCGTCCCCAAGCCACAACCAACAGCATCTGTTCTCAAACTAGTGGTAAGGTATGCCACAAGGTAGCGTGGACACACCTGCCTTATCCTTCCTCAGATAACTTATGATACAGGGTGCTCTGCAAAGGCAGAGAAGTGCCAGCACCTTCCTCAAATTGTGAGCTTTACTGCAGTCCACTGCTGCGGGATTCGGCTGTGCTCACCTGGCTGAGTGCACGCGTCCTGCTGACACATGACACAGTTGTTCTCCCTGGACAGCACAAAGTTGCTCCAGGAGTCCTCTCCATCAGCAAACGGCATCTCTGCCAGGCACACAGGAGGAAACACAGAAAAGCACTGGAGGACATCAGAGTGGAACCTAAATGACATCCATAATGCCACATGGCCATATTAGCAGCTAACGAACTGGCTCACTCAAGTTTAACTTACATCTCAGAAGAGCCTGAGAACTAGGGCAAATGACCACCCTACTCAAAGGAAGGCTTACTGGCCACAACAGTGACCATAAGCAGATGCAGAGAAGAGAAAAACAGGATGATAAACATAAATGGTATTTCCCCAATTACTCCCTCTCTCTTACGCTAGATTCTGCTCATGGAAATTCCCAAGTCAGTTACGGTTTGTCTCTCTTGTAATCCTCAATGGACCTCTCTTGCAAGCGTTGCCCAGCCTTCCAGGGAACTTTTGGAAACCTCTTGTATTGCCAGCACCCTTTGGCAAGGAGTTCCACAGGTCTCCTACCTGCTGGGTGTCCTTTGCACAACATTTTTTGTTTGAACCTGGCTCCTGGTATTTGAGCAGATGCCCCCAGCCTCTAGTTGTGTAGTAGAAGGTGTGAACAGACAGACTGAAGTGTTCTTGGCTGCTTAGTCAGGTCTTATACAGAAGTTATTCAATACTTTCTATCATGTGCTATAAATATTGCTGGATTCTATCAGAGCCTAAAGCGTTAATGTGACTGGAACACCATATTGTCTATTACTCACAGCTGTAGAGGTTAACTTAAATCCCGTTCCATCTAACTTTTAAGAGATATTTGTGTGTCTGTTGCTTAACTTTCCTCACTTTTAATTTATCAGCATAAAACTGCAATAGGCAAGATACTAGTCCCTGCAAAACCAGCCAATGCCAAAACAGTAATTCCTTCTACTTGCCATGCTGCCTTTTGAATTCTAATGCTGTGTACTATTTAAATGTCATAAGCCAGGACTGCTGCCACATGAACTGCCTGGCCCGCTCAGTGCCCTTGGACTTTTGCTCATGTCTCTGAAACATTCCCTTTTACATCGACACAGTCATACCATCAACTAGACTGTAGAACTGATCCTGTTAAAATTCTGCCTCTTCTGGATGAGTATCCCATGATCCTGGTGTGGTTGTACCAACCTACAGGCCAGCACACAGGTGGAGTGGGATAGCGCAGGTCCATACACATGGCAAGAAAAAAAACAAGCTGTGGCCTTAGAAGTATTTATCTTTTCCCCCCCATACTCCACCAGATGGCTGTTGCAATATTTCACTATCATGATGACCAGAAAAGTTAAAATTTTTCATATCTCATTTACATCACTGATAAATTAAGAACATATGGATACAGCACGGACAAGATTCCAGAACACATTACAGATACCAGCAGATCAGTTAAACAGTCAGGTCAAATGCTCAAAATGGAATTCATGGTCAGATGTTAATAAATGCATGATTCCGTTAAATTTTCCACAATTAGTCAGGAAATATGGTCAAAATGCCATATTTTGTACATGCAACTTACACAGCAATTTAGACTAGCAGCATATCATAAACTTCCACAGAGTGTAGAATAAAAAAGGGGAGATGGATTGATACTGCACAAACCTTAGATTAAGTTCACTTTCCATTTAGGAAAATTATACTGTGATTCAAAAAAAATTGTATTTTCTTATCTATTAAAGCAGTTACCACTTTTATTGTTTACTACCAGTATCAATTTTCAATTAAGAGACAGGTCCTAAAAATAGAAATTTGATTAAGCAATCACAAAATCACAAAGACAAATACTATTTAGAGAGTTTTCAGATCTAGAAATTTTGTACTCAAGTCCTCCTTTACTTTACAATGCTAGAATTGTTCATATAATTTTTACATCAGTCAGCACTGTTTGAATGTGTCACGTCTACCTGTTCAACTAAACTAAATGCTTTGTATAGAAACCTTCTGTAAAGCTCTCAGAACTCATTTCAAATTTGGTTTTTTGCAAATATCAACTGGAATCGAAAAAGACACTCTGATTAGACAAGTGACAAGCACATTAGCAAGTGCTTATTGGTGCAGACAGGAACTCATTGTTGCCATGAAATAACTTCTTGGATGCTAACTCTTGGCATCCATTCACAACTGAGAATGGCATTACTGCTTGGGCAAATCCTACGTTCCTCAGGAGGCCATCAACAATTCTCCATCCCTACAGCCCTCCCAGGCCTTATCTACAGCAAGATGTTTACATAATGTCAGTAAAACTGAGGTAATCGAAACCAACACCTTCTGAAACTGACATGGTCAGAATGCATTGGCTCAAATTCTATTGCTTGTTCACTTCAGCAGTTCCGCATGCGTGAAAGCACCACCTGCCTTTTATTTACCTATTTTATAGGTTAGAGCAAGCCTACAGCATTAAATTGGTGTACACTTCATAAGACTGCTCTGAGGAAGGCTGTTCTTCCTTTCACACAACTCTTCCTGCTACGTCCCCACATACACTTTTCTCCTCTGTAGATCTGCCATGGATTTACCTAAACATTGTACAGTATCTTGTAATTCTGGCAAGACCTATACAGATGAAGGGATTTTGAGGGGGAAATCCAGGTCATCACTCATAAATCATCGCTTTTTTCCTTGATTTGTGGATTCCTTTTCCATAGGCATCCCCTAGAGGTGAGCTAGAAGATGCAGGAAAAAATCCTTTTTTGAGAGTTTTCTAGGCGTGAGAAGTAGTAACTGTGTGGTAACAGAACATCACTAACAAATATGCTTGCTTCTACTAAAAGTTTCTGGGAAATGCAGAAGGGGTGGTGAAAGCAGATGCATGAGGTAGACAATCCCATTCTGCAGGCTGGCAGAAGCAGGAGAAATAATGCAAATGAAGAAAGGCAGCAGGAAGCCAATAGTCAGGCTAGTAACTGCATTAGCATATCTGTAGGTTATTTGTATTGTGGGTTACTCTTACTACAGATTGCTAATAATTTGAGACATATGCCCACAAGGGAGAGAAGAAATCAGTTCAAAAAGGTCATGATAAAACCAGGAAACTGTGTCATACTCCAGTTTGCTTGTATAGTGTTCTCCCAGCCTGGAGCAGCTCAACAGAGGCAAAAGAACCAATTCTTAGAGATTGTTTTGGAATTGTATTGCTTAACTGAAGAATTATTTATGCACTTAATCTTACTGCCCAGAAAGAGAGGGCAGAGGTTATAGTATCCTTGAAGTGCCCTAATAATCACTTTACTTCTAAGACATTTTTGCGTTTTAAATGCAAAAGGAGTATAATAAACAAACACTAAAAAATTTTTTTTCAATAGTTAAAAAACCTTCCACAATATACTGCCTATCCCTCTGCAGAAAAACACAAGTCACACATGACTATGATCACATCTGCTTTGTACACAGGATTAATTTCTTGTAAAGCTTTTTCTTGTCAGAGAACTACTGAAATGTCTGGCAGCACTGACCACCCATGGCCCCTACCCAGACTTTGGGTTGTGTCTCCCCACTGTCCAAAATCTGGCTGTGATTTAGGCAGCTCTCAAGTCTCTGAGACTGTGTCTTGATGCTGTTCTTTGAAGGCGACCAGGTGTGTGGTTTAATGTCACTCTCTTCATGCTCTTTATCTCAGAGTCACAAAGTACAGTTCTCCCCAGCATCTACCAAACTTTGTCGTTAGTGATTGCCATTTTTCCACACCTGTTGTCTAGCTCTTCAAAATGGGCACCAACTCCATGGGGTTTCCCAGAGGTCTACTGCCACCCTGAAACCTAGCTGGCGTTCTCCCACAGTGCCCACCTGACTGCTTCTTCCTCCTGGTCCTTCATTTGGTTGGAAAAACAGTGTAGCAGAGAAGCAAAAATGCAGAGGGGCTTTAACAAGCTCCTCTCCCCAGAGGCAAAAACGTGATGGATCTCAGCAGGAGACCTTGCTGTTGCCTGAGTCATGACTGCTCAGTAATGATGAGCACGACCTAAGGATCGGAACTCTTCCTAGCTAGAATCAGATAAGACAGGGCTTAGATAGTATTTCAGCAGCATTTGTTTTTGAACAGAGGTATGTGAGTGTAAAACCACTAATGTTGACTCACAACATAAAACACCATGTCAAATCTTACTGTATTCCGATCACAAACAAAAGTAAGACCACTGAGGTCAGTGTAATAAAGGACTGGCTTTTTATTCTGCTATGAACATTGTTGTAGAGTTGCTAACAGCTGGGCTGAAAGAGTTACTCAAGGGATCACCTCCTTCTGTCAGGAGGTACATACCTACATCATTTCTGTTTGTCTAAACGGCTTTAAAACTGCCAGTGATGGAGGTCCTACAGATTCCCTAGAAAGTGAGAGCTCAATAAAACTAGTGCCAACTGACAGAACTTTTTCCTAACAGCTAACTTTGCTAATATTTCAACCTACTCAGTGAACATGGAAAACATGCTGCAGCCTTGGACATACTTCAAGTTTGTCATCATGTCTCTCCACAATCTTCTTTAGACTAAACAAAATTAATTGCTCCAAACATTCTCCAGATTGTTCCAATTGTTCACATCTTCTCTGGACTTCATGCAGTTTCCTTTAAGGAAAACATGACTGAGTTAAAAACATCCTCCAACAAATAATTTACTGGTGCTGAATGAAGGGAGGACTTCTTCACATACATTACAGACAACAACCCTCTTTGCTGTAAGACAGTACTGTTGACTCCCATTGCATTTGTGATTCACTGTAATGATTCAGGTTACCTTAAAAGGAATTTTTATTTTATACATTCCACCCTATATTCCTTCCAGTGTAGATGTACAAGCACTAGACAAGAATTGTAATAGACCCATACTGAAAACAACTTTCAACTCCCTTCAAAACAGTTTTACAAACCAGTATATACAAACAGTAGCTCAACTGAAATGGAAGGAAAAAAAGGAAAAGAAATCCCTTCTCAGTTTGGTCATTGTATCCCAATACTCACCTAATTAATGTCCAGAAGGAACTCTTCTCACTGCCTTGAATTAACATTTCACTGTACTCATCCAACTCTGCAACATCTTCCTGGTGTCAGAAAGGTTTTGTTGTAAAATTTAAGTTAAATAATTCCTTAGAACTGCTGTGGTTTAATTATATTAATGAAAGGAATACAGAGAGTAGAAATTACCTGAGAGATGTTACAGGCTTTTAAGATGTTTCAGAACGCTTTCAACATTTTCAGTTTTCACTTTTAATCGTTACCTAATAAAGATCTGCTCCTAAAAGTAATTTGGCATTTGGATAGTCCCACAGTGTCAATACAAACTGAGTTATCTCTGTGATAAGCCATCAATAAACTTCCTATGTGAGATGGATGAACAGGATTCTAAAAACAGAAAGACGTGGAAAATGTTTACCTAGTTCATCACAACAAATATAGTGATTAATTTTCCACCACAGCCTTCCTCACTATATTTCTACTGCAAATAGGCTGCATATCTAAGCATACAGCTCATTAATAATCTTGTTTCTGTTATTGTAATGCTGATCTTATTTTAAACTCCATGTGTTGATGCAAGCTCCCATTTATCATTGTCTACTTGCAGTTGGTTTGCTCTGGAAACTAGCTGGCTATTACAAAGGACACAGTAACACCCACTCTAATAAACATGCCAACACATAACAATGGTTTATTTTGTTGAGCTGTTACATATTTTTATCCTATCTTAATAATGATCCATTGTTTCATTTCCTCAGCACAGGTAACAGAATAGTGCTACACACACATCAGACAGATAGAAACTCAGCCAAAACTAGTGGTTGCACTGATGAGTCACAAGCAATCTGCACATCCCTTTCTCTGCATTCCTATCTATGCAGAAAGAGCACTTTCCCAGTTTACAACAGTAGCAGGATAAGAAGTCAGTACTAGCTAAATGGTGGTATCTTGAGTATACCTATACATGTAAGTGGAGGTGTAAGTATGAGAATATCTGTTTATTCACGAGCATGCTCCACGCAGTGCACCACGGAAAGACTAGATATAATGTCATAACTAAACTCCTTTCACAATGCATACGCATAAGCACGCTGAATTAAGATTGCACAAGAAGCCCTATTATAGTATTTCCTACTTTTCAATAGCTTGATTTTGGCACCTTAACATGTTATTTTTCATGTAGATGTAGGCACACTTGAAGAAAGACGTACCACAGGTTAAACAACTGTCAACACAAGTACAGAAGCGCTGCTTTATGTTCTGCTTAGACCAAGCCGTTTTGTTAAATTTTCACATCCTCTATGACCGCAAGGTCACGGTGAACTGCAGTCACAGCTGTACCTCTGTGTCAGTGTGAAGTCAAGTTTGGGCCATCTGTTTCTACCCCCTAGGCACTGGGCATACCTAACATTTTGTTCTAGACCTTTTGCCACTTCTTCTTTGCCTTGCCTCCAGCCCAAGCCCTGGATCTCCTTGCTTTTGAGAAAAGCTAAAATACAGGAAGAGTCAAAGGCCAAACATCAGGAATAAACACCGGACACTGCTAAGAGAAGGTCAGAAAAATCAGCATGACACCCAACAACCATTAAGGGACCACTTTAAACAGCACATACTATCTTCCCCCAACACAGTGACCTCAAAATGCCATGAAGTAATATGCTACCCACACCAGCACCCCAACTAGTAACAACACAATAGGACATCAGCACAAAATGCTCATAAAGCACATATTTGCCACAGCCAGAACTTCCAAAAACTGCAAGAGTCTTGAAGTAGATGGGGTAAGAGAATGGACTTGAATTCCTAAATACAGAGCGAAATAAAATGGATCTTTGCTACTGGAGAAACAGAACAATATACAGCTGCTGCCCACAACCCCTTTTGTTTCCTAGGATCGTTGCTGGATACACACGCATCATCAAGGACATCAATGACAACCAGTATGTAGTACCTAACAAGTCTGCCAGCAAGGCCAATGAGAACTGAGCAGGAAATACAGAGACCTGTTCACAGGCTCTGGAAAACAAGTGAGAGAGACTGCTTAAGAGCACAGGTGCCTTTATGAATGAGAAACACGAGGAAGAAAGATAGAGGGCTCCATTGTGTCAAAATGAGTTATCAAAAAGGTTTATTATACCCAGTCTTGCACTGCAAAAGCAGAGACTTGCAGTAACTTAGTACCAAGGTTACTCTCTTATTTTCTAAGATGCCAGGTGGCTACCCTGAGGACAGACTAAAGCACGAAGAGATGATGTATCAGCTCCTTCTGAATCAAAAACTAAATTAGTTTTTAAAATGAAATGCTTCGCATTGTTTCATTTGAACCAAACTTCCCCCTCCCTCCTTGAACCCCTGCGCTAACAGCATTGTTTGAAGGGTATTTTAAAAGCTTGTGCCATCCCTACAAGACACATTGATTATTAAAGTTAGGAGATTTTTCTTTCCTCTCCCTTCCCAAATCAAGCTCTTCTTACACCTTAAAAAAAAATAAATCCATGTATTTGTGTAAGACATATGGCACAAACAGCCATCCCTTACCTTTTCCCCCAACAGACATATGGTGTGATTACAATAAGCCACACACCAAAAACCCATTTGCCATCTGAATTCAGAAATTCCCAGGGAGACATAAAGCGCACAAAACAAGCTCTGTATATTGAAAATGCTCCCACACATTTATCCTAGCACAAGCTGCATAAGTACTGACAAGTGCCTTGCAATGAAACCACATCTGTTTCTCATTTAATAAAGGGGTACCAAGTATCTCTGACAGTCATCAGTTACATCACATCTGCTGTTAAAAAAAATGAATCGAGACCTAAGGGGTTGACTCTGGAAGGTCCCCTTTGGAGCCCCTGTGCTAAACTGCATTAATACCACCACACCCACCACCGCCAAAGTGCAAGAGAGAGCACGTTTCCAATGATGCCCTTTGCCCAAAGGTGCACAAGGTTTTCCTGATAACGTGCCCCAGACAAACATTGCTAGAGCAGGGAATTATGAGCTGATGCTTACTTACCTTTTTGTTAGTTTTGGCTATCCTTTGATAATCAACAACCAATGACATGCAAGTTCAAACCCCCTTCAAGCCGCTATATAAAGGTGCAAATGATTCTTCCCAACTCCTTATAGTACAACATAGCAATATACACACATACATATATGTATTTGTAGCAGAAAAAAATGTATAGCAGAAAAACCAAGAAACTACCCATTTGCAATGCAGTATTGAAGTTTAATAAGCATCTATAGTCACATACTTATTCTCCTGTGGTAGTCATATTTATTGCAATTATTTTCCAATGATAAACAAGGGTGAACAAGAACCTAATTATTTTGTGTATATTTACAAACTGTTAAATTTTCTTTCCCAATTGTTTGATAAATGACACACTAGAACTGTAAGTAGGTTTGACAAGTCAGTTGCCTTCAATAAAGGCAACTAAAAATCGTGAAGGCTTGACATTGCTCTGTACAGAGGTCCTGGTGATCTGAACAGGGGCACGACCATTTCTAGTTTCTATTAAATATTTTTTAGGTCATGAGGCAGAACTCATATGTAGACTATAAATGTGCAATCTTCCTAACAAATACTATCCCTGCTGAAGATGTTAGCTAGGAACACCAACTTTTTGATAAAAGTAAATAGAACAAAAGCCTTGTTAGCAAGGCACAGACGGAACACCAGGAACTACTGCTTACAAGTGCCAAAGACCGTTTGTTTGTTACAGAATCATGGAGTGGTTTGTGTCGGAAGGGACCTTTAAAGATCAACGACTTCCAACCCCATTCCATGGCCCCGGACTCCTTTCACTAGGTCAGGTTGCTCAAAGTCCCATCCAACCTGGCCTTGAACACTTCCAGTGATGGTGCATCCACCTCTCTGGGCAACCTGTTCCAGTGTCTCACCACTCTCATAGTAAAGAATTTCTTCCTTATGTCTTATCTAAACCTACCCTCTTTTAATTTAAGAATGTTACCCCTTGTCACATCACTACAGGCCCTTGTAAAAAGTCTCTCCCCATCGTTTTCATAAACCCCACTTAAATACTGAAAGGCGGCAGTAAGGTCTCGCTTATAAAGCAGGTTAATAGACTTCTCTGGTATCAAAGTTGCCTGTCACTCCCTCTTATAACTTCTATTTTTAATTGCTTGGGAATCTAATGAATTGTTTATAAGATTTTGAAGTGACAGGATTTTCACATCAACTACATGTTTCTGACACCCCTATGAAACCTAGACAAATTATAAACCTCTGGTAACGTGGTTTCCTTACACTCAACAGAGGCTAAGTCCAGAGCTGCATTTCCAGAAGGTGCACCTGCAGTGACACTTGCTTCTACAGACAGCCACAGAACTTTTCCAGTTGCAGCTCTGACCTGTCATGGGACAGCCTCCAGCAGATTTTGTTCAGTGACAGCAATAAACCTTTTTCCCTTGCATTCTCAGTCCCCTCCGCTGCTGCTGGATCCAAGCA
This sequence comes from Ibidorhyncha struthersii, assembly GCA_013398815.1. Taxonomy (NCBI): domain Eukaryota; kingdom Metazoa; phylum Chordata; class Aves; order Charadriiformes; family Charadriidae; genus Ibidorhyncha; species Ibidorhyncha struthersii. The sequence continues at coordinate 279,306 of VZSZ01002748.1, forward strand.
AAGGAGGGAAGGAGCTGTCTGCTTTGAACGTAACAGGGACAAGAAGCCAGCCTGGGTGGAATAAATCAACAGAAAACTGAACACTGGGACTGGGTGCTGGCAGCAGAGCACCAGCCACAGCAGAACCAGATGAGAGGACTGACCATTCGTTAGTACTAGAGATCTGAGAGGGAAAACACTGCAGAGACCGGTAGCCAGCACATGTGTACATGCCTGTTTGAAAGGGAGATTAGATAAAAAGCCAGATGAGAAGACTACAACTCAGTGGACAAGGTGATTAGGAGCAGGAGATTCAAGTACCCATGAAGCGGTTTGTAATGGTAAAGTAAACAAAGCAGCACTGCAAGTGAGACCAAAAGAGACAGGGAGGGAGTCTGGAGGGACAGGCTATGACTTTCCTGGTGCTTAGCACCGAGGCTGAAACTAAGATGAGAAATCTGTAAACAGTCTTAGCTGGGTGGATGACGAACAGGAACCGTGCTTTGAATATGGAGTAACTTGTAACAAAGACTCAAAAAAGAGACGCCCTTGACATCAGCTCAGGCACCCAAAATTTCCAAGTGCGTTTACCTTCATCGCTCTGTACTCCATTTTCTTTCTGTAAAATGGAACAATACAGACCTCAACTCACAGCTTTATTTCATGACCATCACAGAAAGCCCACAGAAAGAACCATTTTCTCTTAAGAACAACATAGAGTATACTCATAACATATTCATTCAAAAAAGGAAAAAAAAAAAACCCAACAATTTTATCACCAACTGAACACTGAGCCCTTTGCAGACTGACTGAGGCAGAGGGCACATTGCTGATGGAACTGGAGAACTGGTCTGGAGCTGTGAACCAGGGCTGAACATGTAGTTTTAATGCTGGCATTTGATGTTATGTGCTTGCTTTTATAAACCTAAGAACACATCTTACATGCGTATTTGTGTGGATAAATGGAAAACACTTCTGGCACGGTGTTGTGTTCAATCTTGTTCTTGAAATCCCCATCTCCAAAACCAAAAGGCAGCTGGTGTACTGCAAGTTTAAGCGAGGCTGACAGGCGAAAACACCCCTTTCTTACCCTGGGTCATGCCAGCACAGCACCACAAGGGCCATCTGGGCCACAAAGCCATTACACGTTTTCCTGCTTTCTGTTGTGACACCGAAAAGTAAGACACCTGGCACACACAAAGCAGTATGTTATGGGTCAGCAGAATGAACGCTCTCCCACAAAAAGCCCCTCCAGCCCGCCTCCTCGCCCTCTTTCCCCCGTCCCCGCCCAACTCGTCCCAGAACCGGTCTGCTCCGCTCCAGCGGCAGCTCAGCGTGAATCGCCGCCGCCTCCGAATACAGCACACCTCGGCTTTACCCAGCTCCGACCTGGTCACCGAGCACCAGCCCCGGGCAAAAACCGCCTCCGCCCCGCGGCCGGGCTCCCACCGGCGGGCCCAGGGCCGGCAGACTGCCGGAGGGCCGGCCCGAGAGGGCGGGAAGGAGGTGGTAGGGAGGGCCGAGCACCGCA
>VZSZ01002748.1:305213-317168 GCA_013398815.1 Ibidorhyncha struthersii
GCTCACAAAGGGAGGAAATGGTGTCTGATTTTCTGGGAGGAGGAGAAGGCAGCAGCAGGTGATAACCTAAGTCAGTGCCTCAAGTACAGACAATACTCCAGCTTCTGTCCTAAACAAGTATCACAAGAGAAGTGACCACTATGGGAACAAGCAGAGTTCAATGATCAGGACATTTCATTTACATATTTGGAAAAGAAGTGTATAATCTTGTCCAAAACAGGACTCATCAGAGAGTGAGATCAGGATATACTTCAGTTGGGCAGCCCTTGAAGTATAACCCATTAAAAAAGATGCCTACAGAGTAAACCACCAAATTTAGGTGGTAAAAGCTATTAGCAAGAGCTTTAATAGCTCTTTGCTCTTCTGCTGCCTATGGGATCATGGCAGTTAAAACAGTCTTCAAGATGTGAACCAGAACCTGTGAGGAAGGGAGACATGCCTGATGCAAAGGGATAAATCAATCAACCACACAGAAATGGAAATAAAACACAAATGAAAATGCTAACAATCCTAAAAATGTAAAACTGCTCGTTATAACTTAATAAGGAATACTGGTTCAAATGTAAGTGTCTTATAAGCTCTTTACTCTATAAGCTCTTTAGTCTAATCTAGGCTCTAATCTAATGTAAGCTTTTTAGTGTATCTGTCCTTCTGAGGCTTGCAGTGTTCCCGGTTGCTTCCCATTGCACCTTTTGCCACTTTGAGGTTACAACATTGATTCGAAACATGTGCATCCCAAGAAAAGTGTGAGTTTGGGAAAAATAAATAATGCCAGGATGTAGGTGGGAGGCTGACTTGCCTTTCCCAGCGCTGTAATTATTTGTGAGAAAATATTCCCCACGTGCATTCTGGCAAATGTTGAAAACCAGATGCCCTAAGTATGAGATCCTCCCACTTAAGCTAAGCAGTATTTTACTGCAGCTTAGACTGTTACTTTATAGGCTGCTGTGGCTTATAGGCAGCCTGTGTTATGTTGTCTCAGGAAGCAACCAAGGAAAAAGCCCGATGAAGAAGCCAAAGCTGCTCCTTCCCAGCTGTGGAAGAAGGAGGCTGCTGACCTACATCAAGGACTGAATGCTTTCACACAGGGCAGAACTCTGCTCAGTTTTTTGAGGAGCAGACACCAGCGATAAAATTTTCTTCCTGTGATCTGACTGCCCCATCTCCATGTAGGAGGGGAGGAGCAGTCCCGTAGAGCCTCCCAGCTGGGTGTACATTAGCCCAACTAAAATTAAAGGAAGCAGTCACAGCTGGTTGGGTCCTTTCTCAGGTTTACAGGGCAAGGAACAACTACGGCCCCTCTCAGCAGCCTCCACTGAAATCAGATGGCTGACCTGTAAGCCTAGCACCTATTACTGCTTGAGCAAAGATGACAGAATTCAGCCCTATAGAGTGTTTGTGCCATGCCAGGTGAAAAATATGTTCTTCTATTTCTGAGAGCCATTGATTTTGCAGTGCACACTTTAATATTGAAATACTCATTAGAAGCAGGGCACAGCTGGAACAATGTGCAAGGGACGAGCACATAACATGAAGAGGACACTAAAACATGGAACTAGATTGGGTGAGCCAGGGGACAGGCTGTTTGAAAGTCTACTTTTGATTTTGAGTGAGGAGCCAAGACTGTTTGAAGGGAATTTATAAAGTAAACAAAGTCAAACTCTTTGTGCTAGTGGTAGGTGGTGCAAAAAGGGCCAATGGCCACGACTGCAGTTTGGGATGCTCAGACTGGATATCAGGGTAAACATTTTCCCCAGGGCGATAGTGCAGCACTAGAGCAGGTTACCCAAGAACTTGTGAAATCTCCATCCTTGGAGGTTTTCAAGCTTTAACTAGACAAAGCCATGGCTGGCGTGGTCTGGTGTTGGTGATCCTTCCACTTTGAGCAGGAGGTGGGACTAGACACTTCCAGAGGTGCCTTCCCACCAACACTGCTGTGATTTGGCAGGCTGTGATAGACAAAGTTTGGTCATGAATGAGAAAGGCACCAGTCTTCACCACATCTACAGTCATGCTGCATGGTGAGGATTGATGGGTGTGTGTGCCGATGCAGGCACGACGCAGGAATAACCATAAAACCACGGATGAAAGACAAAGAACAAATTTAATCTCAATACCTCACAAATTGGGGAATCTCCAAAGCAACACCCGGGGAGAGGAACGCGAGCAGGGCATGCAGGCACTGCGAAGCGCAAGAGAGTCCTTGTTAGCAGGAGCATGTGAGCTCCGACTTGCTGTTCTTGCCTGCTTTCCGAGGGTTGAAGCAAGCATAGTTTTCCACTGTGCTTTGATCTCCTTCAACAACAAGGCAGCAGTCTCATGTATGCTAGATAAGGTGTCCCTGAGTCCATCCCAGGTTTATGTTATCTAAGTGTGGATGTTCTACTTGCAAGCACAGAAGGCTGAACAACAAGAAGTGTGATATATGTGTTGTCCAGCACCCCTAGTGTGAGTCACTTGAGCATGTTTACAATCCTCCTCACCAATCTTCTGTTACTTTCCCACAATGGGGTAATGGTGGTTGCTGACACAGAGTTGGGTCTTGCCCTGATACAGAAGTTCTCATGGGCTGCACTGAATTTAGTTGTCTTCAGTGCCTATTAGGTACCGTACAAAACCAGATTGTGCTGGAGTTTTGGATGAAGGATTAAAACCAGTTGATTGACGTTCATGAATTTTGAGTAGCCTGTGGGACCTCTGCTCGCAGGAGGTAGGAGATCTCTGCTGTCACTGGAGCCACTGGCAGGATTTCACTAGACAGGGAGGAAAGGGATGGACACAGCAAATTGGATGGACCTCTTAACGAAAAAGCTCAGTGCAGCCGCTGCCTGTGTACATGTAATCCACTAGTGTGAAATAGAGAGTTTCTTACACAATTAGCTGGAGTCAAAGTAGCTATTGAAAGAGACTGCACAGATTATATCACTGTATAAATTATTGAGCTGATGTCCTGGAGATGATAGAGGAAACCCTTCTGTCTTCTGTCCTGAGGATGGCAGCTCTGAAAGTTTATACCTGCTTCCTGGAAGTTGTACCTCCTGTAGGCTCTGCTTAGATAATTAATTTGCAATATTCATCTGCCAGAGGATCAATGTAATTTATAGATAAGCAGGAGTATTTTATACTTGTGTACTGACTCAGCCACATTTTTTTTTCTGGTTGTGGGGGAAACTGTTGTTGAATAAAAACCCTCAGTGTTTTGATATTTATCTGGTTAATATTTCTAAGCAATAGTTACAAGCATCACAGGCAAGACATAGCACTGCATGGCTATAGCTACGTAAGAGACCTCTGTACAAAACCAGGCACCCATTAGCTATCCCCAAATACAGAAGAGGTATGGAAAGCAACTTTCCTCCCCAACTCTCCTCTTACTCCAGGAGGGATTAGGTTCCTCTTGCTGCATATCAACATTTCCAGGCTGGTTTCCACACGGGCCTTTTCTAAAATTTACCTGAGCATTGGGTCCCCCCATCCCTGGTGAGCATTCACAACCGCAGTGATGAGAGGTGAAGGTGTATGACCTGGATGCAGTATTGGGCGTGTCCGCAGGGACCTCTAGCCAGAAGAGCCTGCCTACTGTTTTGAAACAACACTTTACAGTCATCTCCCACACCACTGCAATCCAGCATTTTTATGTGGCTCCCCTTTCCCTCCCCCTTCTCCCAGAGGCACAGCTGATACCCCTCAGTTTGTGGAGACTTGTCACAACAGCGCAGATGGAAGAAGCATCATGTCTGGAGGCAAAGGAATCAGGCGGAGGTGTGGGCTGAGGTCTACTGCGGCATTCAAAATTACAAGCACCTGGAGGCTTTCAGAGCTAAAAACAATGGCCATCTCATTCTCTTTCCCCCTGGCTGGAATAAAAGAGAGAAAGAGCTGCAGATGTGTGCCCTCTTGCTGTTTATCTGCCCGGTTGTGCTCACTGGACTTGAATATGCAGCAGGTGGAAGGCTTTATCAAGGGAAAGCAAACCCGAAGCAAGAAGTTTTCCATTTCATGTGGCTGTCATGAAAACTGTGGTTAATTGCTGTTTTGGGTAGTAAGTAGGCCCTACCATGGTGAAGCTGCTGTTTCTTCTGTCCCCCAGCCATCGCCCCTGGGGCTGGTGAGTCCCTGGGGTCAGGGCAGGTGAGGGTCTCCTGGGGGAAGATCACCTGTTAAAAGAGAGACGATGAACTGCAGTTGTTGTTCAGGACAGATAAAAATGCAGCCAAGCCTGTTGATCAGTGCAAATGATAGCTTCAGGCACACCTTCCTCTGAAACTGTTTCCCTCATTTTCTCCTGAGGACACACGGACTACAGCAAGAATTTAATGCAGCAAGAGCCAAAGTTTTGGGCTTATGGAGACATCTGACAATAAAAGTAGATGTTTCAAAGGATTTGCGCCAAACTCACCTACAAGCCTACCCCAAGTAGGTACCCAAGTACCTTTGAACACTGGCTGCCATTGCCAAGGCATTTAGACTCTCAGCTGTAAAAGTGCAGAGAGACAGATTAGAAAGACTCCTTTGGAAAATGGGGGAAAGCTGGTTTATACTGACTTGGTGATTGTTAGCATTTTCTAATTTTGACCTTCAGGCCCCCGGATGGGCATATTTGTAAAAGGTCAAAGGATAAAAAATACCTTGTATGTTCCACACACAGCACTCTGCTCTGCCTAGTGAATATTTTAGTGACCCATTTACAGCAAGTGGCTTTTATAGAACAGAGTAGGCAAACACAGAGGGAAACAGAAGCCCTGTCATCCTTGTGACAATTATACGTCTGTCTTTATTTGTGTAACCTGCCCTCTCAGCCTGACAAACAAGAGCCTGTGCATGGGTTTCAAAAGGAACGTGACCATCATCTTCTGTGATCTGAGCGTTTTCTTGCATACACCTCAGCTAGCCTGTAAAGCAGGTAAGTCTTAGCCTTTGCATGGTGATATTGTTCAGGACTCCAGTCTTACCTTGAATTTCATCCTGTTTTTTTAATCTCTCTTCTGGGGCTACATCAACATAATGTTTCCCTTTCAACCGATTTCTATTTTTAGTTATTTTTGGAGTCAGCTACTCAGCAACTAATTGCATTTCCATCTTTTTTCTTGGTGGTACTTCCCTGTGTACCTTCTTACTGCATGCTCAGTGAAGCAAACACTCAGGGATGCCTAGCTCATATTTGTTTATTCTAGGTAATTTAAAGGAAAAAACGTCAGCTCAAGCAAACACAACCAAATAAATTGAAAGCTGATGCTTCTATCCTTATTACTGACGACTTTCCTCTAACCACCTTAGAAATTGATGTGGAGCCATCTGTATAAATGTGGATCCACTTTGACTGCTATTGTTTATTGATCTCATTTTCTTGAGAAAATTTTTGAATGAACAGGTAGGAGGGTGTGTCTTCATTTTCGCTGTGTTTTCACCTATGGGTACGAGAGGTTTCCTTTTACAGTAGCTTTGCAAAATGGGTGCACAGTAGATCACTTTCTTAAATAAAGGCTTTCCTTTTCGAAGTAATTGCTAATGAGTTCAGGGCAATGTTTTATGATAGTCTAGCTTTGCTTACACACAGCTGACAGAATGGATAACTAAAAATCCATTTTTTCAGTACTGGTAACAATTTCTCTGTTCAGCTAGCTCTCCATCCCTTCCCTGAGACCAGCCTTTGATTTGGCTCCTGTGCAATGTGACTGACTCTAGATCTTTGCCCTGCAGCTCTCCCGCTCACTGCTATGTCCACACCATTGGAGGATGCGATGGACACCTTGATCAGGATTTTCCATCACTACTCTGGCAAAGAAGGAGACAGATACAAGCTCAGTAAAGGAGAACTCAAGGAGCTCCTAACCAGCGAGCTCACTGACTTCCTTTCAGTAAGATGCAGCTCCTGAACCTCTTGTTACTGTTCCATGGGTGGGATAAGCAGCTATCCAAGTGTTCAGGAATAGCATCTCCTTTTGCAAGGCACATCCTGCCACAGCCTCTCAGATGACAGTTGTCTTTGTGGAGCGGGACAGAAGGAGATGAGATCAAATGTCCCGTTTGAGAAGTGTGTTTTTGGAGGGTGGTCCAGCCTGCCGTGTGGCACCAGCAGCAGAGCCAAGTACCTGTGCTCTGCTTACTCCTCTGCGCTTTTGGGCAGGAGGGCCAGTGCAGCCTAGAAGCAGTAGCAAAATCAATGCTAAACCAGGCTTTAATTAGTTTTCTGTATGTTTGTTCATTTTTAATAATAAGGCATAGATAAATCCTTCGAAGAATTAAATCCAGCAACCAGTTCTCATGAGACAACAAACTAGCTTGTGCACAATGGCCACAGAGACGGTATAGCTGCTGGGGTGCCCTGTAAAGAGATGCTAAGAAAATCCTTTCAGCGACAATCTGCTGATGTCAATATCTCTTTGCACATTTGTTACATTCTGCATTACACAGCATGGGTGCTTTTTATGGAATAATGACTAGATTCATAGGTGTTTTTCTGTATCCTCTTAATTGTAAAAATTGTTGTGGACCCTATCACCACCAACAGGATTATTTTTTTTACATTGTATCCATTTCCTTGGATTTTCTTTTAATCTTGGTTATTGATTTATTATTACGAGATTCACTGTTCTTACTCCCACTGAATAGGATGCGTTGTTTGCTAAGTGGAGATCTTTTGAATGTGATGATTGGTTGTATAATACCACCACTTATGAATAGCCTGTTGAAAATCTAAGTACTGTTTGTTAAGGGATGATACAGAGAAATGCACATTATAGATCCATCTTGTCAAAAGAAACCAGTGCTCAGCAGCTCCTAAAATCTGTTTGATTCATTTCAGTGACTACTTAGTACCTGTATTCCTTCTAAGAGTTGCACTGTCTTCAGTCTCTGTTGCTGTGCAGTTTTAGGACTCCAGACCTATGTTTTTAATGCTGTGGCGAGTGGTATATTGCTATTCAGGTGCATATTGCATGCGGCTTCTTATTTAATAGCACCGGGGCTTGTGAGATAGCAGTGGGTTGCACCGCCGGGTGTGTCAGAATGACGCATTCAAGATCTGCACAGCTAAGTCACTTTTTTTTCTCTTTAGGGCCAAAAGGACCCCCTTCTGGTTGATAAGATTATGAAAGACCTGGACTCCAATAAAGACAATGAAGTGGATTTTAATGAATTTGTAATTCTGGTTGCTGCTTTGACTGTAGCATGTAATGATTTCTTCGAAGAACAGCTAAAGAAAGAGGGATTTTAAAAATGCTCAATACAGTAAATCTCCTGGCCCCAAGTGCCAGCAAAGCATGCCTAGTTAGGTAGCCCTCATCAGCGTTTAGTGAATGCAAACCACCATCGCTCCAACTGTTACTGCTGTAAGATGCTTACGGACCAGATCAGCAGCTGGTGCAAGCTGGACCAAAGCCAGTTTACACCACTTGAGATCTGGCTTTTAATATTTTCAGTCTTTGCGCTGCATACATCTGTAACATTGATTCACCAGTTGCCCAGGTCAAGGGCTTGGGTTGACAGTTTGGCAGGAGTTGAGACTTCTATTTCTTAAATGTTAGTGGGAAGTAAAAGGCACAGGCATGTTACTTATATACTTTCTCAGCTGGAAAATCTGGGATGAGATGTAAAACTTGCAATTTATTTTTCAGTCATTCTGTAACAACCATATTTTTGCAGCTCAAAAAGAGCAGCTTGGTTTTTGCTCAGCTCTGCTTATTCTAAAGCCCTTTTTAGATGCTGCTCCATACCTCCCCGTGCTCTCATATTTCAGATGTGGTCACAGCTGTCTTCTGCCGCCTGAGCAGACGGTACTGCTTGCCATTGTTATGGGTTCATTTCCCCCACCTCCCCAGCTTCAATTTTGTTGTGTTGGCATTACTGTATCCCAGTAGTCCACCTCTTCATTCGGAATAAATGAATTTATTCATATGATAAATTATTCAAATACGTAGAAGATTTAGTCAGCAAACTGTTCTGAGGGCTGATGGAAGGACTGGGTCTTCAGGGGAAATGTAAATGCCTTCTGCTTTCAGTGTTCTGGCACCCTTAAGAGGAGGGCTTTTAGAGGGCCACTTGTGGGGGATTTAATGATGGGATCCCAGGGTACAGCTTTGTAATGTGAGTCATCTTATGGAACAATGATTTCATCTCACACTGATCCAGCCCACTGCGTGCAAGCAGTGCAAAAGGGGCAGTGGGACCTCATGGCCAGGTGTGGAGAGAGTAGGACAATCCGTTTCAGTGTTAACCTCCTCTTGGGTTGAATTGAGAGTACTTCTACACTCCTGTTTGAATTCTGCGTACTTCCAAAGCCCTGCAAATCCTCAGCAGCAGGGTGTCCTGCGCGGAGAGTTCTCTTTGTTTCTTGTTATTTTGTTGGTAACTTCAAACTATAATAAAAGGCATCTGAATTAAATTAAGATCTTCTGTTTGTGTAAGAGGTTAATAAAAAAAACATGCCCCAGTGAAGATGTGCCCTGCTAAGCAACATTTGAAGAATGCGTTTCACTTGTCTCTCCTCCCCAGACCCCTGGACATCATTCAGTAAAGACTAGAATTTGTTTTATAAAATGATATATCATTAAGAAGATGTAATTTATGATAAGAAAGGGATTCTATAGGGTCTAATATAAAAAGGGGCAGACATCATCCTAAGAAAAGGGCCACCACCAAACGATGTCCCAGAAAAAAGGAGACACTGCAGTGGTGGCAGAGCCACAATGCGCTGCCTCTTTAACTCTTCAGTGACAGAAGTTGTATAGGATTCACAGAAGATCATCTAGGGGAACAGGATGTAAAGTATTGAAGTAAAACTGACAGCAATTGCACAACTTTTTGCCCCCTGCAGTGTCATGCACCTATTGCAGTTGTTGGACCAGGATGTCAGGAGTATCAACAGAAAAAGTAAGGCTGCTATTATGCTTCCCCATAGGTCCTGCAGACTGTTGTTAGGCTCCAACCCTTTCCCCTTCCTCAAAGGGGAAGGGAGAGAAAAGCAACTGAAAGCTTCAACCGCAAATTAAAAGGCATAAGATCATCCCAGTAAGAACCAGTTTCTTCATTATGACTTTTGAGCAAGAGGCTTTTTGGAAACAAGCTCCAGAAAGCCCATAAACCTCTGCTCATCACTGATGAGCCCCCGGACACATAGCAGCCCATGTGTCGAGCAGAATTATGCTAAGTCACAGCTGGTGGCAGCAATGTGCCCCGGGGTCAGGCAGCAAGAGCTGCTGCTGTGATGGAGAGGGTCAGTGGAGCCATCTCATCAGACGAATTTACTAGGGATCAAGGGCAGCCTAATTCCTCTGCGGAAGGGGCTTGCTTGCACATGAGCCATGGGTGAATCAGAGGAGAATGATTCAAATGATCTTTATTCCAACAAAAGTTTTATAAAACCTCGTAAATTACCCTTTTTGGCTCGACTGGTTAGGTTTTTCTTGCTGCCATTTTAACTTCAAGGACAGACCTTTTTGCACAAAGATGGGATACCAAGCAGAAAAGGAAGAAAATGCGACAAACCACATTCAGCTGCTTGAAAACACAAAGCATTGGCACAATTTGGGGTCCTGGCGTAAGGGACTTGCCATTCTAATCTTGGGCTAACCGTGGGCTGGCCCACTGTACCAGTGGGTCATGCCTCTGCTGTTCCTCTCCCACAGGAGCCAACTAGTGCTGCATTAGTAGATGCCACTTCCAAGGCAGACACCTGAAGATCACCTGGAAGTTTTGAATTATGTCTGAACCAGAAAAAGCTGTGAGCAATCCTCCTTTCTGTAAGAAGTCCTCAGTGAGGGGAACTGCACTGAAGCTACTTACAATGGTTGTGCAAGATGCTGCTTGTACGGCAAACCTCACTATGGCCACTTTGTCCTGCAGATGCAAACATTTTGGTTTTTAGCTTTTCTCAGAAGGGAAAAATGTCTCCTTCAAACATGAAGGCAGTATTTTTTTCTCATTGTTTACTGATGCTTTTCCTGATGGCTTCAAGTTTGCCTGTAGTTCATGAATCTAGGAAGCACTTTGAAGTTTCACATGCAGAAGCAGCTTGCTGTGTGGTTTTCTCCAAAGTCCCTCAGCTTTAGGAATGATGTCTAATTACAGGCACTTTTTTCAATTGTGTTATCAGACTGTCTGAAAAATCGATAGAAAATTGAACACCACAATATGGCCTAATATTTTCAAGTTACATTAAAGACCAATAAAAATACAGTGATGCCACACAAGATCTTTTCTAGCTATTGTGAAATTGTTTTGCCTGACATCTAAAAAGCAGATTTTCAGAAGATAAATGATATTATCTTGAAAGCCCCGGCCTCTGCCATTTGCTTTTATTTCAGTTCAAAAGAGACTTGAAGTGCCAGTGCAACTGGGTACACAAAGCTTAATGCACTATCGGTAAATAAATTTATAACCTCTTCAAATTCAGTATCCAAATAGGAATTTCAAAGAGCTGGGTATGGCATCATCGTGATGATGAGTGCTTTGCAATGGCGTGGTCCCTCCAAGCTGTGACTTACTAGCCAGGTCCACTAGGAAGGCATCACATTTTTCACTCTACAGCAGTGTAGCGGGTGTCAAGTGCAATGGGATAATTATCATTCTACATCAGTTCCTGCTCGTAAAGATGAGAAACAAAGTTGCCTGTGGTTGTGGGAAGGGAGAGAGAAGTGGCACTAGGAGACCCTAACAGAACAGGTGATGTTTCCAGCAGCCAGAAACATCATTAATTGCTTTCCACCAAATGTCATTCAAGAAAAAAATTAAAGTTACTGTCAGTGACAATTTCGTATTTACAGATATGAATCTGGTGTTGCGCTTGCAGGGATGCCTTGAATACATGGAGCACCTGTGTTAACCTGCACTTGCTAGCAAAGGAAATCCAGGATCTCCAAAGCCTGTCACAACTGCTGGGCAGGTGCAGAGCAGCACATGCAGCACGTGTGACAGAGCCCTGAGCAGCTCAGGGTAGCACAACGGTACAGCAGTTTGACGTGCCTGCCTGTTTGGTCTGGGAAATCTGGACAGGGCTGCCTTTCAGATCCTGGTGGTTCAGGGTGCATTTACTTCTCACCCTTGGCACCCTGACACACAGGCTGGCAAACTCCCTGCGCTCTCTGTCCACACAGTGCCTGCTCTGTTCAGGCGTGCATGCTTTTCCATTAGCAAAGCAGATATTTCCCCCTGGCCCAAAGGCTCCAGGGTGTCCCCCAGCACAGCAATCACTGCCACAGGGGCATGGCCACAGCAACGTGGTGGGTGTTCGGAATGTTCGTGGGATGGACGGTATCATCTCAAAACCCAGTGCAGGTACCTCAGTGAAGGACAGCTTCATGGTATCCCAAGCAGCCAGGGAATTAACACTGTGGTACGGACAGGACAGAAGAAGGGGGAGAAGAGCTCTCCTGTAGCATTGCAGGTCCACCCCTGGTCACTCGGCCATCCAAGGCAGAGCCCCCTTCCAGGCTCCATGCTGCAGCATAAAGCACAGCATGGCCAGGAGAGAAACTCTTAGGGACAGCCCAGAGTCCACCATCCAAACTTAGCAGCACATGGAAAACATTCAGCTCCTCTCTGATTTCAGCCCTGAAGAAGTTGGGTAAAGGGTCAAACACAAAACTTGCTTCTGAAATCAGATTCATCTATATAAAGGTTTTTGACTGACAGGAAGATTTGTTAGACTGTGATGTGACGTCATGCGCATGTCTAATAAGGATTTTGATTGACAGGCCAACAATTATTAAGATGTGTCTTTAGGGATAATTAAGTCTGTTGAATGGCACTGTATTATTCAAAGAAAAAAGGGGTCACATTTTCAATTTTGTCTTTCTTCTGGCACATGATACGGCATGAGAGATGCTTCACTCATGATCTGGTAATCTGTTTTCTAAGCTAGCCCCACCCACGTACTTTCCTCTGAGTTGGGGTATGGTGGGTTACAGGCCCTGGGGCAGTCATCAGAGAGAGCACACGGATGAATGAATGAACATG
>VZSZ01002748.1:326179-364094 GCA_013398815.1 Ibidorhyncha struthersii
CTACCGGCGGTCACTCAGTGAGTTTCTTTGGTGCTCTGGTGGGGACAGTGGGTGGGTGGGAGAGTACTGGGGGGAGCTTGGCACTCCGATGGGGAAAGGGGCTATTTGGGAGTGACAGAGCTGCAGGCACTTTTTGCAAAGGAGGGGAGAAGAAGGACAAAGTGTCAAAATCTCAGAAAAACTGTGCTTGAGGCAGAGGCATCAAAACGGGGCTCTGAAAGAGGTTGGGGGTCAGAGTTGAGGGTCCCAAATAATGCCAGTGTCCCTGGGCAGGGTCACAACTCCAGGGGATGGTGCAGGTGGAAAAGCTATGATTAGGGAGAAATCTGAAGGAACCGGGTGCTTGTGCGTTAGTGCACATACACACACACGGAGTTTTCTGCTCAGAGATCCTTCGGCATTCATCCCCCCTGCCCTGTACCACCCCATCGCAGGCTTGTGCTCACACCTGCGAGTTACTATTCATCCTCTGATGCTCAGCAGGCTCCTAATTGCTTCAGCTGGGTCTTCCTCTCCTTACCACCAGCTGGGTCTCAGCGTGGGGGGTCTCTCCTCACTCCCCTCTTCCCTGCACCACAGGAGCCGGCGCTGGGTCTCCCTCCCCAGCAGGCTGAGGCAGCAGCCCTGTGTCTCTGTTTCTCCAGGGTGCATTGACATGCTGAGTATAGAGGGGCAGTTCACCTTCACCGCAGACCAACCGCAGCTGCACTGTGCGACCTTCTTCATCGGGGAGCCTGAGGAGCTCATCACGATAGACTACGACTTTGTAAACATTGACTGCCAAGGGGGCGATTTCCTGAAGGTAAGAATATGGCGAGTCCTGCTGCACTTCCCCTTCCCTGCTCTCATCTGACATGTGAGACATTTGCTACGTGTGCAAGAGGCAAGCGATCATGTGTGCGCACAAGTGTGTGTGTGTGTGTATGTCTGTGCCAAACAGGCTTTCACAACACAGCTGCCCCTGGGATGGCTGTTCCTCCTCCCTGAGGCACTTTGGGTACGTCCCCCCTGCCCCATCACCACCCCCATAAAGCAAAGTGGGATGCTGGCTGAGGATCTCTCTCCAAACCGCAGCACTGGTTCTTCTGAACTTTTCCAGGAGCACTTCTACTGAGTGTCCATACACGGAGGACTGGCTGAAAAGTTTGGTCAGTATGAGCCGAGCCCCTTAAGCCCCATTAGGAGGGTTTTCTCATTGCACCATGAATCACGCAAGCCATGCAGATAATGACACAGCTCTCTGAACGGCTGTTACTGCTTCAGGACCTCCGCTCGCAGGTCACTTAGCATCAGCTTATTAATGAGTGGATTGTTGCAGGCTTTCTTTCAAATCGCCCCACTAGAGCTTTTCAGGACGTTGGCTCTGAACAGAGAGAGCTTCATGACTGAGAGCCGTTTATATTCCAGCATCAAAAAAAAACTTTACCAGCACATTTTGCTGGCAGGCAGAAGCATTGACAAAGATCTGAACTCAGTTCAGGAGAGAAGGGGAGGCTCAACGGCCCCTTGCACTCTGCCCTTTGTGCTGCGGTGGCCATGCACAGCACAGAGCCCATCCCACCCAGTGGCGAGCTGAGCTCTGTGGAGGAGGGAGAGGAAAGCTGCCCTTCAGTCCTTCCCTTGTCTCCCTCTTTTGGAGAGATGCTGTCCCCCAGCTCGCTTTACCATAGGGAATCCTGTTGCTCCATCCCATAGCCCTGGCTGGAGTCTCTCCCCACATAGCTACAGGGAGGCTGATTTCAGCATCTGTGGGTCCAACAATTTTGTACCTAAACTTACAGCCACTTTTGGAGGCTAGAAAAACGCGAAGAGACCTTTGAGGTTTTATAGAGATTTCCTTCCTTTGATCATGGCATCCCCAGTTTCTGCATTATACTATTGTATTTATACAGGCAGCTTTTCCCTGGTGTAATTTGAGCACCCACGTCTACTTCAGAAAATTTACAGTTCTGGCAAATCCAGAGACTGATGCTGCAGCTTTTCCATGATGAATTCCCACACATACTCACATTAGGATCACTCACTGAGGTGACAGCAGGTCCTTGGATTTTCAAAGTATTAACTGGAGCGTAGAATGAATTACTGGTTGAGAGCGGCGAGGAGGGAATTGAAACAGCAAGGCAGGCAACCGCACAGCTATGCTAGAGTTAATACAGATTTCTAGTTCTGACACGTTTCTGACACATTTCCCTGAAGATGGTGAGGGCAAATTTTTTTGCTATTTTTATTGTGAAGGAAAGATTTCTAGATTGTGTGTAGATGTGTAGAAAGATTAAGAAGGCTGCTTAAGGTCCAGCCAAGTAGGCAGCATTTGTTCTGTTTTCTAGTGGTTAGGATGAGCTGAAAGAGCAGGCGCAGGAGAGAGCAGTACTTCTGCCAATAATTCCTCCCCGAAGCTTTATTGTATTCCAATACCTCTGGAAGGCCTCTGGGCCCATTAATGACAAGCTGCAAAACGCGGATGGTGGAAAATTACAGGCCAGATCAATGGACTTAATGGCCAAAGTTTGAGAGGGTGACTTAAGTTGCATGCTGCTTCCAAATCAAGCTGGTCAAAAACTTCTCTTAGTAACAATGAGATTGCAATAGTAAGAAATAATTAAAAAAAAAAAGGCAAATGTGATGATGCTGGAGCAAAAAGAGCTGCTTCCCTCAAAAAAAGGTCATGAAAAATTGTCACCTGAAGGAAATAAAGACCACATTAAAATTTGTACGTGTCCCTATCCTAAATACAGATTGAAGCTTAATAATTAGTTAAATGCTAGGAAATTGATAAGTACAAAGAATTTTTGTTTTTAATTAGTGCCTTTGAACAGGCCATCTGGTATCAAAATAAAACAGTGTCTGTAATACTTCATGTTTCTGTTCTCTGCTAACAGAACAATAAGCAAAAGCTTTGTTTTCAATTATTGAATCCCTGTAGGTATTTGATGGCTGGATACTCAAAGGAGAGAAATTTCCCAGTTCCTTGGACCATCCCCTCCCCACTTCCCAAAGATATGTAGACTTTTGTGATAGTGGAAATATTCAGAGGAGCATCAGGTCATCACAGAATGTGGCGATGATCTTCTTCCGTATTCACCAGCCAGGCAACGGATTTACTGTCACAGTCAAAAAAAACACCAACCTCTTTCGTAAGTCTACATTTTTCTACCATCAAATGGGCTTGTGTTTGGGGCAGGAAGCAAATGACCATGTTGGTTTGCATTGAATTCTCTTGCTGGCGTTATCTGCACGGACAGAGCTCCAGTAATGGCAGTGGAGCCAGGCACACCTGCGCGCCTGAGGATTTGGCTCGGGCTGAGTGTGTGTCTCCAGAAAAAGTAAGCGAAGTGTAAGAAACTCGGGCATGACTTCAGTATACAGAACTAGAAGGCTCTTTCTTTCAAAGAAGATCTCTTCCAATCTAATGTTGTCATGTTTCAACACGTGTGGCTAGGACAAACAGTATTTATTTAGAGCATTTAATCTCAGCAATTCCTAGGTCTGGGTGAACAATAAGGAAAAAATATTTGAAAAAGCTCAACAGCAAAACCAGTGTATTGAATAGTTATGTGATAGTTATGAGTGACATACGATCCCAAGGATCTATTTGCAAGTTATTTCCCTAAGCCTGTGAGCTGGCAAGGCACAAATGACAGTCACTTGCATCATTTTTCCAAGAGGAAACAGAACATTTAACAATTATTGTTCAGGTCAGTCTGATTTATCTACCTCACCATGCAAAGGATGAAGATGACAGTGTGTCTGCCCTGTCCTTAGTCTGAGCTGTGTAGACACAAGCCTACAAGCTAAGTCTCCATGCTGGTATGGCTTCATGCCCATGGATGTGATAATTGTGTGCAGCTGCTAGAGCAGACGATAAGCTACTCCCTCACATGAACTGTTAAGTTTGAACTTCAAGATAAAATCAGCATGTACCCGCTCTAGTTTCAATGGGATGTTTTGCAGGGTAAAGAACTCCAGTTAAAAGGAGCAGAATAGGACTTAGGGCTTTGCTGGCAATATCAGGCAATAACCAGTCAAAGCTAAACAAAAGCCCTACATCCATATTTAGCCTCCTTCAAACTGGCAAACTGTACAAGTGCCCAACAACATAAACTCCTGATGTATGGATTTGGGGTGTGAGCTCTCCCACTGACCGTTTCACCATCAAATTCTGCCAGACCTCATGCTACACAGTAAGCAATGGGCAGGGAATTTTTAGGGAACAAATGCGTATTTTTCAGCATTTGGTTGTAACTCAGTAATTAAATCATCTGTTCTTTGTTAGTACTGAAATGACATCGTTTTGCTACATGCAGTGATGACTGCACAAGTAACTTTTGTACCTCCTCCTGTCCACCAGCTTGCAATGTCATCTCTCAGACTCCCTCAGGAAGGTTTACCATGGTCATTCCTCATCAGCACAGAAACTGCAGCTTCTCCATAATCTACCCAGTGGTGATAAAAATATCTGATCTTATCCTGGGACATCTAAATGGACTCTTTTTAAAGGTGAGTTGTTTGTTTCCTAAGAAATTACTACCATGTGCAGTTTTCCCGGGCACAGGAGAGGGAAGGGGTTGAAGTGGGGATAGCCTGTGAGTGACACTGGCTGCTGAGGCACGTGCTCTCCAGACCATGTGCATGCAGGCTGAGGGCTCTGGTTTGTCCCCAGAGATGAGAGCAGGGTCTGTCTCTGTCCTATTGTCTCTGTAATGTTACAGAGGCAATCAAATAATGCAAAGTACCATTAATGCATGTAAATATTGCTTGCCATAACAAAGGGTAAGAATTTCATTAGGAAGAAAGGAATGCTCTCCCAGGGAGCTGTCTGTCTGTATTTAAACTAACGAAAGCAACAACCACTCTGAATAGAGAAAGGAGACACAGGTTAGATAGCAAAGTATTAGCATGAGAAAATACCAACGTGCTCACAGCTGATTCCCTGCTCAGCATGCTGAGCATCCTCTGCTCCATCTCTGATGCCCAGCACAGGGCTGGGGTTTAGCCACAGCATTTGGTGCTTTGTTGCAATCAGACAGGAGAGGACAAGAGCTGTTGGTGGCACCCTGTGCCTGGGAGGTGTAAGAAGGTGCAAATTCCAAAATATCCACAAAGATAGGAGTAAGAAAGTTCGGTTTCTGCTGCCAGTGACAGTGGCAGCCTAGGTCCTTCACAGGGACTGCCAGCATCTGGGCAAACCAGGCTTTGAGAGATGGGCAAGTGAGTTGGCTTATTCAGCAGTGGGTAGAAAAGGGACAACAGCAAGAGGATGACAAATAAATTTGGCACTTAAATAGCAGCATATGGGTGACAGCAAAAAGGTGCACAAGGTGTCCACGCAAGATGATTTTGGCAAACAGCATTAATTTTCAGGAAAAGATCACTTGTCAGTCTAATATACACTAAGCCATTGTTGTCATGCAAAACTATTGTTTTGGTTAATACTTACTTTAATTAAACTTTGCCAGAATGGCACGTTTTAGCAACACTTATTGCTTGGGAATAAGTATGGTATAGTGGAATTTAAGTTCTTGCCTGCCAGCTTAATATGGGCACATGTGCAGCCCATGCTTGTACTAATTTGATTACATGCCTAAGCATCCAGAATCAGATTACTTATCTGTGCTAAAAGCAGTTGAATCAACACCTTAACTACTTGTCAGTAATTTTCAGAGCCTACTTAGATCTTTCTTTGGAACCCCTGAAGGAAATTAACTGACTAATGTCAAATTGAAGTAGTGTAGCTCAGAATGAGAACAGCCTGATTACACACAGGTTTGAGCACAGAGGACTGTTGGCTGCAGCCATGTCTAGGGAAATCCTACCTTAATAAATAATACAAATAAGATAAGTATAAATAACTTTTAATGTCTGCCTTTTTAGAAACCATCAGCAGGCTGTGCAGGAGTGGGAGATTTTGTAGAGCTGCTAGGAGGAACTGGCTTAGACCCGTCCAAGATGTTTCCACTGGCTGATCTCTGTCACTCCTTTCATGGGTCTGGTAAGAACTCCTTCTTCCACTTACAGCCACATGATAAAATAATTAACCAGAGGGAGTCGTGCAGAACACTTCCAAACCTGGATTTCATGTTGGACTGGGGAACTTCACATGTAGCAGAAAGTGAGAGCTAAAGCTATTTGAGCCTGTGGCTGGGCTGTGATACAGCGCATCCACAACCACCTTCACTTGCCCCTGCACTGATCAATATTACAAGGTTAGGTTATACATATTTTTCAAATGCTTGTCCTATGACACATATAATTATTAGAGTGTCAACAGATAAATGAGTCTGGAAATTCGTAACACATGAAGACAGAGCGGTTACATTTTCAGTTAAGGCAATTTTTCTCACTTACTTGTGTTTCCAAAGCCTCCTTTCCTGCTGCAGGAGTAACACATACTCCAAAAGCCTCAGAGCTCCCACTCTCTGCTTTGAAGCCTGGAGGAGCTCTGAACCTGTTTCACTGTCATGCCAGGTCGGTGACCTCTTTGTCCCCATGAAAATAAGAATTCCCAGTTTCCCTAATATTGTAGGGAAACATACATGTGTTGTACCTCAGGAGTATGAACGGGTGCACTGGAAAAGCAGCGTTCCCACAGGGTTGGAGAGTAGGAATATGCCTGGCACTTCATCCCTGTGGTCTCCCTTGCCTTTCCTCAAACCACAACTTAATGGTCCAGGCACTATTTAACTGGCAAGCACTGGTGCTGAGCGAATATGAGATTAAAATGTGCTTTCCTGGTGGTGTGAAGAAGGGAAATCCCCCGCTCTCCCAATGACCCACCAGATTTCTCCTCCAGTGAGGAAGGTGCTCCAAGTTCCCCAGATGAAATAGGCTTTGCCAAACCCCTGCTCAAATGGCTCATCTAAAGCAGTGGTTAGTGATATGCTTGATTTACCCCAGAGCAAGTCCATATGCTGGGCACTGTAATTTGAGTTTGTCTTGCTATGACTCTCACATGCCTTTGTTACTGTGGAAAACCTCCTTATGCACAAACCCACTCATCCCTCTAACAAGAAACATTTCAATATTGTTAATTTTGGATATCTCCAGGATAGGGTGGCATTACACCTTACCTATGGCTCACCTTTCCAAACACAAACATGTACAGACCTCTGTGTCTTGTCTATCTATACATACCTGAGAGTGCGGGTGGATGAGAAGTGAGTGGCATTTGCATGAGTAAAGGTTGCAACGCTTGATTAAATACCCAAGCCATTGTAAAGTAAAACTAACAAATATAAAAGAAGGTATTTAGTTAGCAATACCACCACCACCACCAGCTGGTCATTACTACACACAAACTTGAAATTGTGTGTATTGGTGCTTTGTAATTTCCAACACTACATATTTTTTTCCCCCTCACTCTCATATAAGTGTATCTTTATATCTCCTCTATATCTCTTTTCCCTAACTAGCCCAAATGAAGATTGGCTGTGACAACACTGTGCTGCGAATGGTCTCCAGCGGCAAACACATCAACCGTGTGACATTTGAGTATCATCAACTTGATCTGCAGGAAACAGAAAACAGAAAGGAGAACAGCATTGAGGAATTCTGCTTTCCCAGTATCTGAGAGACCAGGCCACAAATTTTCACAAAGCTAATGAAAATAAGGTTCTGGTGAATTAAAAAAAAATATTTTTCTTTTAACCAGCTGGTATTATCAAGCCTTTCTATGGTACAAGCATATTTCTTTTTTCATACAAATCAGTCATTCCCATGAGCAAGCAAGAAAAAGCAACCAATATATTATCTTTGTTATTATCATAATTTTTTTTTCTGCAGTACTTAAGCTCATTTACCACATCCAAAATCAATAGTAAGAACAGAAGGCTATGTTTCCCTTATAAATATTATTAGGAAAACAGACAGAAACACTGTGTATCTAGTCTGAGGACAAACAAAACCCACAATAAGTATAAACTTCATGCAGCAACTTTATCCTTTTATATCGTGTATAAACAAAAAAAAAATTAGATGGTGGAATACACTTCCAGTTTTGTAAGAGGAAACCCGGCATTAGTGTGTGTGAAAACTACTAGTTTATTTATGACTATAAATGTACTATTTATTTCTAATGACATGTTTTTAATAAAAATTTATAGCATGGAAACTTCCTTACACAAATCCAAACATGAATAAATACATTCAAAGAGTTGGCAAAATGTTATTGTTTAGCATTTTTTCTGAAGAGCTCTTTTAACATTCTCGTTAAACTTCCTAGGTCTTGTGCATTTTTCTGGAACTGATAATTTTGAACACATGTTGCTGTAAAAGTGTGGACTATTAAAGTAACGTTATGGGCAGAAATTTGTTTTGCCAATGTTGCATACACCATCACATGGTGTACACTCCAGCTGTACACTTACTGGCACCTTCCCAGTTTAAGGTTTTTGGTCAGGTGTCCTGATTAATTTTTTCCAGACTTTTGGTAACACAGCAGGGGAGTGTAATCCTGGAAGGCTCCAGGAAGCACAGTGCAGAAAAGGACCAGAGCTGTGTCCTAGCTCGGAGGGAGATACATGGAATGATTTGTACGTTTTCTGGGAGTGCTACCTGGCCATAACGAGAGCTGTTCCTCCTCTGATATTCAATTAATAGTCAACACTGCTTAATCCAGCTGCATGCCTGAGAGTCACCAAAAATCAAGTGTCTTGAATATTCAGCAGCTCTGAAGTTAATCCCCCTCAACTGAAGCGAGTGAAATTTACAGGATGCCTCAGAATCTCCCTTTGCAAGGTTTTGAGAGACCAGTTTTGGTGACTGACTCTTGAACAGAGGGATGTGTTTGGCAGCCTGGGCAGACTCAGGCAAGCACATCCACATTGCAGGGCTGTGTTTATGGAAAAGGTGGGGGTTGTGGGAATGTTTCTCTTTGTTCCAAAAAAAAAATCAGACAAAACCACTGCTGGCTGCCCCAAGGCATGGAGCAGCCCTGGCTTAGTGGTCTGACTGGGGGTTCTTGGCCACAACATCCCTGCTCCAGCCCCTGGCAGTTCTGGCATGGCCACCCAGCACCAAAGACATCAAATCAGTGTAGAAAGAATCAGGGCTCAATGAAACGGCTTTTTTCCTGTGGAAACTCACAGTGACAGAGGATCTCTGTCCCCCAGCATCCCCCTCAGCTTGTTTTTTCTGGGTGCCTGTCTCTGCCAGGGTGGCTCTAACCACGTCCAGTCCC
Source organism: Ibidorhyncha struthersii (assembly GCA_013398815.1). Classification (NCBI taxonomy): domain Eukaryota; kingdom Metazoa; phylum Chordata; class Aves; order Charadriiformes; family Charadriidae; genus Ibidorhyncha; species Ibidorhyncha struthersii. The sequence goes on from VZSZ01002748.1 coordinate 335,355, forward strand.
ACCAGCCTTCCCCAGGCACCCTTTGGCGAACCAGCACAGGTTTCTGGGCTGGGGAGTTTGGGAACAAGCTCAGGGGCTCCCATACCTATCTACATGCCTACCTTTGAACTTGGGAGAGGGAGAGGTCTTTAAAATGCTGTTTCTCGGTCACTAAGAAACATGGGAGGAGTTGAAACATCAATGGATTTCAGGTCCAACGTTTCAAGACTAAAGCACCAGTGAAGATAAACTCACAATCTCTTGCTTCGTGCAGTTTCATAGTGGGATTTCCCGTCTTTCAACTTTATGTGGTACTTTTTTTTCAATCCTAACATGACCTAAATACCTGCAAAACACCAAAGCCTTATAGAAAAGACACTTAATGTTCAGAGATTTGAGATTTCTTTTTCCAGAGTATACAGAAGTGGACTCTATTACTAAGAAAACTTACCGTTATAGATGGAGGAGAATGAAAAACAACACTGCATAGGACAGCACCATCTATTGCTATTGCTCAACGTGTAATACTCAAGTACATGGTGGTTTTCCAAGAACCTGTTGTCACCTCACCTACTCCTTTTAATCAACATGAGTTCAAGCAGCACCATCAATCACATCACTCCACTCTCTTGGCTGTCTTGGAAAAACCCAGACCCCAGCCAGCTAGCCATTCTTTGGTCTGTGCTTTAAGCTCTACCTCATGCGGAAAATGAATAGTCACTTCAATCTGTGTACCTGTATTTATGGAGGCCCTCGTCATTTCAGGAGCTGCAGAACTTCAGTCACAAGAAGTCAGGTCATAGATGTCAAATGTCACAGCTCCTCCAGCGTTTAGTTCTGGAGAAGTAAGGAAATCAGTATCTTCCTGAATGAAATGAAAGGAAATGAAGGCAATAAAAGCACTGCAAGGAGGAAAAAAAAAAAAAAAAGCAACTGAAACTTTGTAAAAAGAAAAAAAAGAAAAAAAAGAAAAAAAAGAAAAAAAAGAAAGCAGGACAAGCAATGTGTGAATAACATGAATATCTGTTGAAAGAAGCAAGAAAAGAATTTATCAATCAACAAGGTTGTAGCCTGGAGGCTTACAAGAGCTGTAAAGCCTCCTAAGAATTAAAAATAATCAAGATCCTAACAATAAAAATGTAACAAAAGTCTTTGAAGAAGCACTGTATGCAAATGTTGGCTTTGAGAAAAAATTGTACATCCAGGATTTAGACACCTTGACACCTGTCATTGTAGGCAAAATCACCAAAACTCACAATTAACATTAAAACCCACAAAATTTTCAGGAGAAGATGTGAGTGACAGGCTTAGTGCAGACTCTGATGTCCGAGAATGAAGCACTTTTCTTCATCTTTTTGATTTGGCGTCACCACTGACTTTCCCCTAGAAGAAGTGATGTAAAAGGTGGGGTGATACCACAACAACACTAGACAGCATAGGAGCACCATGCTAGATTTAGAAAGAAAACCACTGAACTTGAACTGATGGGTCAGCCAACACTCAAGCAACAACTGAAAAACTCTTCAGCACCACAAAAACTACAAAGGAATTTAGGGTGAGAAACTGTAGTTTGCAGGGAAAGTGAAAAATCAGCAGTCCTTACTGGAATCTCAGCCTTGGAAGACAAAGGGATACAGGACATGAATCAACTTCTGCATTTCTGTACTAACATGAAATCCACGGTGGCTGTTCAGAAAAAATAATATAGTGAGTTGTCCAGAGGAAGGCCGAAATTCCCACCTTAATTAAGATTTAATGATTAAAAGTCTTCTCTTCTACTTATTACCATGCAATAAATCTTCAGCTTGAATGTTATTCCCATTTTTACCAGGTATAAATGAAATAAATTAATAAGAATTGCAGAGACTTATTGGAGAGTGGTAGGTCTTTGTTGTTGAAGTTACCCAGAAGAGAAGATAAAAATACCCTGGAAGTAGTGGAAAAAAAAACTAAAACAGAGCACCTGTCCCTATAGAAGTGACCCATAGCATCTGAAAGAATCAGTGAGCTGAAATAACATTTGTCAAAAGTTTTCTGACAACAGAAAGGGAAACTTTTGTTGGACCTACCAATGTAGAGCATGTGGCACAAGCCATGTAAAATAGGTCTTGGTACAGGAATAGATACAGATTTGTTCAAGTTCTTTGGGATTTTTAAGAGCAAAAAAGCTGTTCAAGAATTAAGGATTACTTTCAATAAGTAAAAGTGCAGTAGAAATGTCTTATTAAAGTTGGAATTGCTGCCTTTGGAGGTAAAAACTCAGCAGAACAAATATGAATTTAGAGATGCTGACGATAGTAAGATATTACAATGATTTCTTGCTTTGTGAGGTGACTGTCTGTTCCCAAAATTAGATGCATTGTTCTTAAGCAGTGACAAAAAATCACAGACTTCTTGGCAGTAATGTGCAAGTCCCTGTAATAATATGCAATATATAATTTTTTAAGTTAGTGTTTTTCTACTAAACTAATGTTGATTTTTATTTTTCATGACTGACAATGAAAATAAGCACTCGGACAAAGATAAGTGTGTATTTTCTGAACGGCAGTCTAAACAACTTTTAAAACTTCTTCTAAATAACTGCTCGGCTAACATTGATTCTATGAAATCATGCCCTGCTTCCTCTGCCGTCGAGTTTTGATCAATAGTTAGGAAGGAATCTCCCAGAAGCAGAATAGTAAGGAAAGTAGATTTGCAGAACACATTAGATGCTTGATCATATAACCTGCTCCCCACTGAATATCTACTCCTGCAGATTTAAAATACATCTACAGGGCCATCACATTGCACTGACTTCACACAGCAAGTGGATTTTATGCTACCTACAGGGACCACATTATTTTGTGCACATAGGGCATAAAAGGCTCTGAAATCCGTTATCCTGCACTGGAATATATGCAGCACCAATTATGTAACCGGGACCAAACTAATTTTTAAGTGGTTAAAGAAATTTCACTTGCTTTCATGAAATGCACACTTCTTAGGACCTCAAAGCTGTACTTAGTCAGTTCTAAACACAAGCTAAATTATACTTGAAGGAAGTGATTCATTATAGTCATTTTTATTCAGAGCCTCATTACTTCTGGTATCTGAGTAACTTTCTTGTTGATAAATTGACACAGTTTTCACTTTTTTTCCTCACTTTGCTTCTTATCTTTAAAGATCAGCAACAACTAATCATAGCAACTATGGATTTCGTACGCACATCATTTCCTATTAAAGGAAATGCAGTGTATTACACGTGAGTCACTACAAAATGAAAAGTTTTCATTATCTGTTCTTTTGAATAAAATTGATATTCATGGTACCGTGCTGCTGAAAATTACCATCAAACCATCAATTACAGTGTTGACTAATAGTTTTTTTATAACTTTGCCCCTCAACAGGAAAGCAAGCAGTTTTATAACCAAAATTTGTCTTTCGTCTATACACTCGTACTCAGTGCCCCTCTTCAGGACTCACACAGCATTTTGAAGAACCTAACATGTCCTTCAGGTCAAGCATGTAATGTCTGTTTCATGCAGGTCACGTTGCTCATGGATGTCCCACCACACACAGACCCACCCTGGGGCTGGCAGCTGGAGGTTTCTCAAAGCAGCATGGTGCTCAGCAGCACCACCTCCTGCCAGGAGCCGAGACCCCCAGAGCTGCGGGAGAAACATCTGACCTTAAAGCTCGGAGGCACCAGCACAGTCCCTCAGATCTCCTCCTTCCCTGCTGTCACATCACTGGCTCTGCCTTGCCCAGGCTCCTGGAGCTCCACGGCGGGAGATTACAGCATTACAGCCTCCTGCCCACCAGGGCTCCTGGTGAGTCTGCGCAAACTGTTGTCAAGCGCGGGCAATCTCAGCTCCTCCACCACAGGAGAGCCTCTCCCTGCCCCAGGACACTTCTTACTGCTGGTGGGGTGGTCAGGAGGTGCTTGGGGAGAGGTGTCCTTTGTGCATGAGAGCAGAAAAAACTGCCCTATCATCCGGTCTGGCAACCAGGGCCCATTGGCCACGGCACATGCCTTGGACACGCACAGCTACTGGCAGGCAACTGTCATATATTTAAATAAAACGTTATGTAAAACTCAATTATTAAAACAATCTGAGGCAATAGTAAAGGGTATGATTGAGTATCTATCACACAACAAAAATACAAATTATGGAATCATCACAATGGCAGGTGATAAAAGATCATAATAATTTGTCTGAAGAACAATTATTCTGTCTTTGGAAAACTCAGCTTTAATTAACTGACAGATACTGGCAAATATCTCCAGAACAGTAGAGCTGGCTGAACTCAGACACAAAAGCTGGGTGATGATGACTCCTTCTGACATCTCGTTCAGATGTCAGAGCTTCAATTAGGCTGATGGGGGAACTTGCTGAGAGTTTCAACTGATCCTACCTTGCTGCCCCCAGTCCCAGACCACTTCTGGTGGTGAGAAGTCACACAGGGCGCCTGGCCCAACAGGAGCTGGAGACATGCAGCTCCACAACCTGCAGCTGCCACCAACTGCAAGCAAAACCAGGCAACTCCTGACATCAGAAGTAGCTGGACATGGATCGTGCTGATTCCAAAAAGCCCTTCAATATGGAGCTGGGTGTGTGGGAAACAATTTAAACCTAACCTCTCTTGCAAGGTTTCACAAGATTTTGAATTAGGAAGTCTGTATTTAAAAGTAAGAGATATTCTTCCAATGAGTTTTGTGGGCCCAAGGACTACATCCAGTAGACAACGCAACAAGCAGGTTCAAAGCACTTTGTTGTAGCTTCTGTGAGGATACTACAGGACACGACAATATGAGCAACATCTCGAAGTAGCTCTTGGTTGCAATCCCCCTCAAATTTAGGTGCTGTAGTAAAATGAGCTTTAAACTGGGCACCTCTTGGAGGAGGTCTGAACCCAGCCCCAGGATTCTGGCTTCTTTTAAAAATATTTTGATTTCGAAATCTGGCTTTTCTATGAGGCAAATGAGACCGATAACACATACGTCTAACTCTGCCATAATTTAATTAGAGTTACAGTAAATTCTTCTTCAGTCGCACCAGATACAACAATTAATTGGATCCCAAAATGAAGTATGACAAATGAAGAGATAACCAAATTTCTGGGATTTCTGACTGTTCAATCAGTCATGCTCCAGCCTCACCTTTGGGAATGCGTTGGCAGTTTCTTATTTACAAAAGATCCTGTGTCTTCCTGTTGTTGCAAGCTCCTGGGTTGAGCTGAAGCTTTGAGAAGAAGCAACATTACTGGCACTACTGGTGAAAAAAAGACTCCTGTTAAAATACATTGGGTTCCTTTAAGTAGGGGAGACGATGAAACCTAGAAAAGACCGGCTTGGAGGCAGGAGGAGTTGGATTCTCAAAATAAGAGGCAGAGAAGAAGTAAATCTGGGAAGCTTTACAGAACCATCCCCGCATAATAGAGTCCATTCTTAATGCAGCTGACGCGCACATTTATCATCTTATTACATCAAAACACATAGCTATCTTTGGAAGGAGATTGTTTCTGGCTGATCCATTTGTCACTACAGCAGTATCAGCCCTACCTGTCCAAATATAATATTTTTTTATGTTACTAACAGATAGTTCACAAAACATGGAAATTGCAGGGTGTTTGCTATCATAATTTGGTTGGTTTGAACACAGATAATGGGGATTACAAAAATTAGAAAACTGCTCATTCTTAGCCCATCTGAGCTGTCAATCTCTACAGTCAGTGGATGGTACAATTTTCTGGGGAGCTGAGGATGCAGTGGAAATGCTGTTTAGATGATCCAATCTAAAATGAAGAATGGGCTAGACTGAATCCTGGGGGATTTTCCCCAGTGGTTTTGGCTTGTTCTTATTTCAAACCAGCTTAATTCAGAAACATGGTCCGTCAGAGTTTGTTCCCATCTCTTGGCTTTTTTGAACAGTTGTTCTTACTGTCCTTAGCAGGGAAAAGTGGAGCAGGGCAGGAAAGTTCTAGCAACTGTGTGTTTGCATACTTTACAGAGGACACACCAAAGTCAAGTAGACTTTGGAAACTGCATCGCATCAAATGCAGAAGGAAAAATCAATTGGAAGAAGCCAGGCTGGTTCATCATAACCCAGGGGTACGATTATATTACTACACAGATGCAGGAGACCACATTGTTTGAAAAGCCAGCAGTTATCCCACTGACTTTAAAACAACTGTCACAAAAACTGGAGCACTACTTAACTCTGGATAATAAGATCACACAAGTAGATCATACATACGCTGATGTTTCTTGTACGGTTGATTAATTACTGTGTGTACTTAGTTATTGATTACTAGTAGATTAACTACTAATTCCTAAACAATTTACTATTACTATTAATTAGTGCTATTTTTCATATTGGGATATAGTTTCTTTGGTGTTTTCTAATTCACAGAGGTGTATTACAGTATGCAGTAAGCTTGCAAAACTCAAAACTGGAATAAAACTAAAGGCAGGGTAACTTCACCAAAAAACTGAAAGCTGACACCACAGTTAAGCGAGCATGCGTTTGCCATACAAGCAAGAGAGAGGAGCAGCCTGATCCAGTGGGCACAGCGCATGCTGTGTTCATCCTTTTTTCCAACTCCAGCAGAAGATCAGCAGGGGAGACTAGTGGGAAGGTTTCTGGTGGAGTAGGGAAAGAGGGGACCACAGCCACGGAGAAATCCTGGTTCTTCATTTAAGAGAAAGGGGAGCCTTTACCTTCAGTGTGGTTGGGGCCAGGTGCAAATGCCAGCCCCTTGCTGGAAGCCTTGCAGGGGGGCCTGGCCCCATGGACTTCAGCTCTGTGCTCTCTGTAGTCCCCAGTCTCACATAATTGTCCTGGTTGGAGACAGATCATCTGGGCGCTTGTTTCATAGTTGTGCCAAGTTGCTCAGGGCCTTGGCCAGTGGAGGTTGGAGTACCCCATGGACAGAGATACCACGACGCGGCTGCTCAGCATTATCTGGTCACTCCAGTGGTTTCCTAGGTATAAAACACCCTTTCCATCACAAGGGCATTGGGGGACCAGTGAATAAGGTAGGCACCCTGGCCAAGACCGTGGATCCCACCAGACAGCTGCCGTCCTGGCATCAGCCTAGCCTCAACAGAGTCTCAGAGCAGCTGGGCAGCAATGGTGTCCCTGGGGAGCGGCAATTTGTCCAGCTTCAACATGAAGGGAACATTCTGCCAGAGGGGTTGGAGAGGGTTCTGGTGCAAACACAATGACCATTTCAGTGGCATCTCTGGATGCAGGGGCTGGATGCAGACAGTGACACTGTCACACCATGGGCTGAGCAGAGACTGTGGGAAGGGGTTTCCCATCTGAAGTGACCACTGAAGTGATGCTGGGGCTGGGAGATGTGCTCTGAGCCAAGACCTTCTCAAGATCAGTCTCACTGAATGACCTGCATAACTGGAGCCATCTTCAGTGTCAGGGACCTGTTGCTGGTTGGCAGGGAGAAGTGGCAACTGGGAACTGAGGTCCAGGTCTCCCTAAAGCAGGCATCCAAAATGGATCAGGTGAGTGGCACCAAAAACCTGTCTGGTTCTGCTGACCAGGGGACCCAGGATCATCACCTGAGCTGCAAGCATCCTGATTTCTCCATGTGCTCTGGAGATATTACTTGTTGATGCCACAGAGATGTTTCAGATTCAAGCACCAGTTGATAAGTAAGCTTCTGCACAGCCATAATAAACACAAGGATTTATTTGTCATTTCTCCTACACAAACAGTCACTTTTACTGCTTTAAGGAAAATTATTCCAGGTTGAGATTTTTGGAAAACACTGCCTGGGTCAAACCCTACATGGGATGGGAAATGCTGCCCAACCTGTGACTGGTATATCATCTATAGGAATGGAGGGTTAGTACAGTTTTCTGTGATGAGAAACTTAAAGAAAGGGCATTGCGCATACATAGAACAAGAGAACTTACGTAAATTCAAAGCGATGTTCTATTTTTGCTGCTGTTAATTAAATGTTATCTTGCATGCTTCATGCTTACAAATCACTTCAGCTATTGTCAGATCTCAAGTAGCTTCCCTTCATTTCTTCTTCTTCAATGAAACCAATTTGAAAGTCTCTTTCAGCAATTTGCTTTTAATTGGAAAGCACTCCCAAATGCAAGACTGAACAATGTGGTCACTGATGTGCATTGATACTGATAAAGCATTATTTGTCAAGTCTGTGTTTAAAAGGGAACATCTGACCGGAATCTGTAGCATAGTTTATTTTCACCCTTTTGATTTTTCCCCCTGAGACTGGGTAAGCCTCAGGAGCAGTGTGAAGGCAGGTGAGTGCCCGGCCTCTGCTGGGGAGCACAGAGACCCCAAACCACCCAAGCTGAGGTGCTAGGAGCCTACACAAACGCACCAACAACTGAGGCCAGTGGGCGAGTTTTGTTCATCCCATCATCATCCCCTCATGATGGTGGAGACAAGGGGGAGGGAGGGTCTAAAGCTGCTTCCTTATCTAAAAATAAACAAAGCCGGGAAACGAGTAGGTTTCTGCTGCTCTGTGAGCTGTCAGAGGGTCCTAGTGACTGAGGCTGGAGTCACACTGCTTACCTCCTCCTCTGCCTCCTCTTCCTCCTTCTGCCTTCTCCAGCATGTGTCCGCCCCTCCTCTGTGCCACTCACCTGGCTAACCAGTCATATCAATCTTCTGCTGAGCCAGGGACATTGTGCAGCTCAGCAAAGGACCTGTTGAGCCACTGCAAGTCGGCAGCAGGCGCAGGCAGCTGAGGCTGGGAGAGAGTGGAAACAATATCCCCTTTCTGGCAGCGGCAAGTCAGTGGAACAGCCCAAGACCTTCATGGTTTGTTGGGAAGAACAGGGAACGACAGCTAATAAACAATCTGATAGTGCTTTGGGATCACACAGGGGGTAACCTTTGCTTTCCAGGGACAACCCATGAGAAAGAAGGTTGTAAATGGAATATGTTAGAGGAGATGACTTCCCTTTGCAAGCCTCAGAGTACAGTGTGGGCATTAGCCATCCATCTGTTTTGTTTTCTTCGGTATTAATATCTAGGAAAGACTCAGAACCACTGTCCTTCTCATCCTCTGTTTATGTGGCCTTCTCAGGAAAGCTGGAGAAACAAGGAGCAACTTGAAGCTGCAAGCTGCAGATACCATAGGGCAAATGGCTCCACTGAGAAAAGGCCTATTAATTCTGTCCTGATGTTGCACACCTTTAACGAGAGCTATCAAGTGGCACAATCTTAATTGAGCATTGGAAATAAGTCTCTTGTTCTAGCTAATGTTGTTTCTGGATTAATAGCATTCTTGAACAGGTTATCCAGCCTTTTTAAATAAATGCATTGTAATGATTCTTTTTCTTTTTTGCAGGACTGCCATGGAGTGTTTTTAACCCCAGTAATACCTTGCTCAGTGATAATTCTAATTACACAGATAGCTAAAAACCCACTTGATCAGATTTCATTAGAAATTCAAGCAGTCCCTTCACTAGTCTTTTCTTCTCCAAATTGCCTTTATTAGTCCTTATTGTCCTCATAGGTTCCAGCGCATGAAGGATTCACTGCTCAGGTAGGTCCTGCCTTCCTGTAGTGACCACTGTCCCTGGAGCAGAAACACTCAGTTCCTCACAGACGTACTCAGCACCCAGTGAGACCTTGCTCTGTCTGACTCAGCCGCTATTACTCACTCCCCTCTGTTAAGGGATTAGTCCCACCTCTGGTTTACCACAGTTTTCCCACTGCTACTTACATAAACCATTTTTTATCCCACTGGTATTTGTATTTTCAACATTGTCTGTTAAATAATGAAAAATAAATTGGTCTTTAATGGGGACCCTGGCAAGGGCCCAAAATCTCCCACCCTTTTTCCTTCCTTGCTGACTTAAAGAGAATGAGCTCAGGGATACAAAGTGAGATCATCTCTTAGCTGTAACAGTATTAGGTTTTTCAGTCCATTTATTTTTGCTGATACTTGGATAAATTGGAAGGAGCTAGTACTTTAAGATGTATGTAGGAACTGGAGTCTAATGGTACAGGACTTTATTTTTTATAGCAAAGACGTTTCAGATAGATAACATAGAATTGGTCTAAGCTAAAGCCCAAGTTCACATTCATCAAATAAGGCAATCACAAGATGGAAAAATCTATGGGCCAAAACCGTACGCTGAAACACATCTATTCCTCAGTGGGCAAAACACAGAGAAGCCATTTCCCCCTTTTTAGGAAATTCAGTTAAGCACATAAAACAGGTTATGTGAATGGAATAGCATTCTCTTGGGATTCACTGGAAATATGTGTCATTTAGTAAGAGGGTGCCAGGGACCAAACGGGGTTGATGAACCACCTACCATCCACACTGCACACTTGTTGACCTGTTGCCAGCCTCTGTTCCAGACCAGATCTCTCCAGCAGAAAACCTGGGCATGTTTCAGTGGACAATTTCTTCCAGGAATGCACCCCACTGTGAACCAGCCTGCATGGGACCAGCTTACTCTGTCAAAAATCAGTCTCCAGCAGGATTTGTACCCTCAGATGTCCCTCAGACACCACCCTTGGGAGCTGTAAAACCATGTTATGATTGCAGGCCAAACTAACATGTCCAGTAGTAAAACAGAAAGCAAACAGATGGCTGAAAGACTTCATTCAGCTGAGATCAGTGAGAGCTGCTACCTCCATGCTGTCCCATCTCTGCTGTCCCAGCTGCAGATGTCAGCAGCAGCTTGATGTCACGTGCTCAGGCATGTATGTAAAACGTGGTGATGAGGTACCTGGTACACCCTGGAGAAGTCACTGGGCCCCCAGGTCTGGAGACCCAGGCGGCTTGCTCCAGCCCTGGGGACTCTGAGACCAGGGTGGCCTCAGTGACCAAATGAAGCCACCCAGAACTGGCCACTGTGGTCAGCAAGATGATGTGTGTCTTTTGTGGAGACAGCTGTGTCCTCAACAGGGTGGGAGACCTGAGCTGCTCTCCTCCTCACAGATCTTTTTTCTTTATTATGTTACTATTTTTTTTCTTCTGAGCATGCCCTAGTCTGTATCTTTTCCAGTCCAACAGCTGGGAGCCTGAGACGCAGAAGCCCATCAAATGAGTGATCTTAATAGCTCCAGGTGAGCTTGTGAGACCGCGGAAAGTCTAATAAGGTTAAGTGTTTTACAGCCTCATTTTGCTTGCAGAGTTGGTGTTTCTGTCTTTGCTGTTCTTTCCTCTCTCAGTCTCTGCGTGTTTGTCTTATCTCAGGCTCCACAGCTAAAAGGATGCATCAGCTGCCTCCCTAATCTTTCCTCCAAAAACGCCTAGTATCACCCATACTGCTGCTCCAGGGAGTTGCCAACAAGAAACTGCTCCTTACTAAATCTCTCAACTGATTAATAAGTATAAATGCTGATTAAACGAAACCAATCCTTGAAATTTCAGATGCCTTTTACTGCATTGGCAGAATAGGTAATGGGAATGAAGTGTGTTTCGTGTCTTTCAGAAGAAAGCTGTTAATTAAGAGCAATTGTTTTCAAATTACAAATCTGGTAGAGGTCTCTACTCAAACCCCTACATCTTACTTAACTTTCAAAGGAGGTGATCATGTCAGGCTGATTTATCTCATTGAAAGACTTGATTGTGTCTTATCCAGTACCTGGTGAAGACAAAGCCTGGGATACAAGAGCAGAGCTTTGAGTTCCTGAATGCAATTACCACTATTCTGTTATGGTTAAAGCTATGATCAATGTGGGCTTTTAACCAGCTGTGAATATGTTCTTATTTTAAGGAGCAAGAAAACCTCTGGCTAGTACCTAAGCACTCCATATTTGTTTGACTGCTTGTGAGTCATGGAAATAACTGTTGTTTCTTTCACTGAACTGGGGTGAATGAGCTCCAAGCCCGTACAATGAACAGTGTAAACAAAGAAGATCTTTTAAAACTTGTGTTTCCTCCTAACTACCCCTCAGTGAGTTTCTTAACAAATGTGGTTGAAAGGCACATTCATGACATTTCGGTTTTTAGAAGAAGCAAATACTTTTTGTGCTCTGGAGAAGGAAAGGGGTTGGTATTCAGTGTATCTGAAGTATTACTGGCTGAAAGATATTTCATGTTCAATTAGCTCTAATTTTTTTCAATTTAAAATATTTTTCTTCTAAATTGGCTGTGCATGATATTTCAGTGCCTATTTATTGTATTAATTAGTTTAGTTAGAGCTGGAGTTAAAAAGCCAATACAATTCAGGTCTGAATTAAAACATTTTCAATTAGATTATAGTCTAGCATCACTGTAGTTAAAAGCCCCATTTTAAAGCCACTGAGTCACTAATAGAGTACCAAAAATCACCATTATAATAGTTCTAGAGCAGACATATAAAAGAAACAGGACACAGATAAGCCATATCCTTGGAACGGGAAATGTTAGCAGTGGTCTTCCCATTAGTGATGCGAAATTGGCCACTTTGTCCTCTTTCTGACCAACACCTCATCTTCCTGGGTTGCTTATCAGCCTTTGCACTTCGTGAGAAGCACTTGGTGATGGAGAGGAGCCAGCTTCTCTGTGATTCTGGGAAGAATCATGCCTCCCCCAAGTAAGGCAACTTCAGGGACCTGCTACCTTCTGCACCTGAGACAGATCTTAGTATTAGATACACTTTAAGGCTGAATAAAATGAGTTTACTGAACAGACAGGCAAGGCTTAAGAAATTAGGGATGATATTTGGAGCCAGCTCCTGAGAGCTAAGAATCACTGCACTTCCCAGCTTCTTCCTGTTTGCCATTAGCAAGCAAAGCAGGTTCCCGGCTCCCAGCTCCGGTTCCCCCACGACGGGCACAGCCACCCGAGCTGAGATCCACTGCACCTGCCCCTGCCTTCCTCCACATGGCTACAGATGTAAATCCAAATCCTCTTTTGGGGAATATAAGCATATTCCGAGGCTTCCTTCAGCATTTGGCGCTGATAATTGGTCCAGCCACATATCTGAGCTCCTGCCCGGGTGCATCACAGCAGCAGCAGCTGTTAAGGCAAATCATTTTGAAATCCCTTTTTTCTGCTGCGGGAGGGTTTGACTGAGTTCATCGCCCCTGACATAAACCGATGGCAGTACTGGAGATCTCGTTCAGTTACTTCCCACCACCTACCTGTGCTGACACAGGTTTTCACGGGGCAGCACTGTACAGCAGAACAGGAAAATGGTGCAGGCAGGATAAAAGCAACATTTCTTTTTTTTTTTTCTAGCTATTGCCAGAAAAGATTGGACAGTCTCAAACAAGGAGATGCACAATGGGGTTGTCATGTGTGGCTACATGTGGAGGCTGGAAACGCCTTACGCTGGGATTGCAGCAGAGGTGTCATTGGAAGCTATGACTGAACCACAAAGTCCTTCCAAAGTCCAAATTAATCACTTAGCTGTAGGTATGACAAAGCTCTCAGATCCCAGCTGATGTCTTTGCATTCTCTGAAGCATCAAGAACTGATGAGGACAGAAATGAAGTAACATCCTGCAAATATAATATGAGTCCACTTCTCCGATGTCCTTTCTTGAATACACCCATATGTCCATGATGGACTAACTGTTCATGAGTTCATAGTGTTTGGGGTTTTTTATGTCTGCTTCTTTCCTTAGGTGTTCAGACAAAAAAAAAAACTAAATCAGCCCAGTATTTATTGATATTCTGGCATTATCAGTCATGAAGGTATCCTTGAAATTGGTCTATTCAGTTTTAGTTCCCTAAAGAGCCAAACACAAACAAACGTGTACAGGCAGCACACACAGCAGTGAACCTTCCCCCAAGAGAAATCATGGGAAGTGTTTCAGTAAGATATTTGTGAGTCTCCCTTGAAACAACCATTCAAAAGGAAAATGCAAATTCCAAACAGTCATTATTTTCTCAGTGAACATTTTCTGAAGCCTTTTATTATTAGGCTACTAAAGAAAAAAGAAACAAGCATCCTCAGTTCCATGAAAAAATCCTGAGGAAAAACCTTAAAAAATTGCATTTTTGTCAACTAATTAGCTAAGGCTATAACCTCACATAATTGAATATATCACGTAAGTTCTACAGCTAAAGGTATAATTTACTCATCTATTGCCTTGTGAAGCCTTTGGATTTAGCAACTTGTATCTTTAGACGAAGTACTAGGTAGAAAATATGAAATTTGATCAGTCAGACTTCAAAGAAAAAGGCCCAAAGCTCACATCAGGAATGCAGAGCTTTTCCCTTATTTCCCTTTTTTGGCCCTCACACCACCTTCTCCCAAAAGCTACTGAATACATCTTTCATTTTTGCTCTTTTATGCCAAAATCTTACAATTCTACATAACAAATTGGAAAACTGCTACATACGTTTGTCAGCTAGTCTGGAAATCGAGCCTGTTTTCTTCAGGTTTAGATAGGATCTTGCACAGTAACTTTCAATTTCCACATTAGAAAAGCATCTAGAAAAATGTACGGTATTTCTTGGCATGTAGCTGTCACTTTAATACAAATGTCTCCAAAGAAATATATTTTTATATAGCATAATTACATTTTATCATAGTATCTGCTTCCCAATTCCTTGCACATGTTTGCTGCAGTGCTACCTCCTCTGCTGGCTGGGTGATAACTTTGTGATGGCATTGGTGAAGCAGATAACGGGGGAAGAAGGAGTCTCTACAATTTACAGGTTTTAAAAATGATTATTTACCTTTCTGTTATCATAGGTCTTATGGTCGGGCTTCTTCTGGAAACAATTATCTTACTCACCAGAATGAGATTTCAGCTTGAATCCTGTGTGAGTTATATTTCTTTTTTACGCACTGTAAGGAATAATGCAGATCGTTTTCACCTTGAATAGTTACTTAAACACTACTAGAAGCTGGATTTTATGTCAGGATTTCTATGATGACTAGTAACTCTCTCAGGTATCTGTAAAAATGTATAATTTTTTATTTCTCACCAACAAAGACAAAAAAATTCTTCCTAACTCCAATTGGAGAAAAAACATATCCCTCAGACACACTGCTGTTGAATGCAATTCCTGTAGATAATTGTTTCAGTAACAGTTCTTTTTTCCTGGACACTGTTTCTACATTTCCTGACTTTAGGGAACGGTGGCAAAGGCAGTCATCATTTGTTCAGTGGAAAATCTACCACACGTCTCCACAGCAGCCTGCAGCAGGATGCAGCAAAGTTACGCGGAAGCTACCAGCAGAGCTCAACCTTTGTTGTCCTAAATGGCCTTGTGGGGCCTGTAGATAGATATTCAAGGTAATTTCATCATTTAAAGACATTCCTTGTAAGCCCAGAGACAAAGAGAATGGCTTATTAAAGTTACTGTGCAAAAGGGTGGCAATATCAGCTCTGAATGTTTGTGGTCTGCAGAGCAGTAAACATTCCACAGAAGTTGTCTTGGCATCAACTTTTCTTCCTGTGCTAAGTCATTCTAGCTATATTTTGGTCTTGCCCAGACCATATTTTAATGAGCCCTGAGCGAATGGATAAGAAATGGAGTTTTGCCTCTGAAAAACTTTGAAAGCTCCCTGACATCTGTTGGAGGATAATGATTAAGACTCATGAGGATCTTGAAATATTTCCTCACATAGGTCTGAGTCATACTTTCAGCCCAAGAGAAGAGTGTGCTTGGTATACAGAAGCTGAAGAAAAGGCAAAAGAAGTTGTCTGACTGCTTTCCCCCAGCTTCCAGCATTGGTAACTTACAGCATTAGCACTACCATTTGCAGGCAGCCGGGAACCGAGTTCTTTGAGGTGGGAGGGGAGGACATCCAGGCTGCTTCAGTGTGGAGCTCCTTCCCCAGTTTGTTCAAAGATCAATTCCCACACATACAGGAAGAACTGGTGTTGATTTGGAAATGTTTCTGCTGTATTATGTTAAATATGTACCATCCATAGCTTAACGAATTGAGCTATTTCTCTGAAGTGCCTGAAAGTATAAAATCATCTGTTTAAGATCTTTCCAAGAAAAATTAATGATGTGGCAGGCTCTGGTGGAAATAGGGTAGCAAATTTGTACAACCCTGTAATCAGCTGCCACACTGGTCTGTAGTTATCAACAACAGACACCTCTGATCACATAGAAAAGAAACTGCAAGTCTGTATTTGAGGACATAAAAAAACCATATGTGAAAGAGCTGTCAAGCCAGTTGCTCCAGGCCTGCTGTTAGTGTGCTGCTCAGAAATATAATTATGCTGTATAAAAAAAATATTTCTTTTGAGACATTTGTATTAAAGTGACAGCTACATGCCAAGAAATACAGTACATTTTTCTAAACACTTTTTAAATGCAGAAATTGAAAGCTACTGTGTGAGAGCCTACCTAAGCCTGAAGAAAAGTGGCGAGGCAAGAATCGAAACTAGGGATGAACTGAACTTACTTAATAAGGTACGAATGAGCACAGAGACATTTTGAGTTGTTTTTTCTAGTATTTTGCTAACAAGTATATTAAACGATTTAGTGGAAACTTAGAAGACTGTCTTGCTGAGTGTAACAGCTGTATGTGATCCCCAGATGGGCCAGGAGGAAAGGAGATGAGGACAAGGATCAAAATTAAGGATGGGCTGCACAAAACTCTTGTAGAGAATGATGCACAGAGGAGTCACTTGACAAATTCTGTGTAACCTACTTTGACCTCGTAGTTGAGCCTGCTCTGAGCAGGAGGTTGCACTACGGACCTCTGAAGGTCCCTGCCAACTTGAATTATCCTATGATCCTATAATCAGAGACGCAGTATATCATTGCTGAAAAGTGGAGACCACCACATTTTTCTGAAATCAGTCACCACAACCAGTAAACTCTTCACTTTATTTGTAACTGTGATGTCTATATGTAATGTAGTGTGCAGCTACACTTCTGAGTAACAGTGACAATTCCAGTGACGGCTGCCTCAACAGACGGCATCTTGCTCATGTCGGAGCTGGAGTCAGATTTGCATTCAAATACAGTATAGCCCATCAGTACTTGTCATGGCTTGACAGAAAAGTTTTACCACATCACAGGGTTTTAGGCATGTGACTGCTTTTTAAGGATTATTTTAAGAAAGGAAGACACCTACATTTGTAACCCTCTTTGTACAATATCTTAATTTAACTTGCAATTAAACCATGCAGCTGGGGATTTAACTAGAGTCATTATAAGCTACAGTGGTGGCCTACCTGTCACCCACAGCCTCAAATTCACTTGTGATTGGAAGAAAGTCTCCCCTGCTGATCTTTGGTTCAAATAGACACAGCACAAATCAACATTTCCTTTGGTCCTGCTAAGAGAAGGCAGTTCCCAGCCTGAGCAGCTGGTGTTGGCTTTAAGCCAAAAAAAGGCTGAATGGATGGATTTAGGAACAGAGTCATAAAATGACTAATCGAAACAGCAGCGCCTAACTCTCTCAATAGTCGCATGCTGCGCTGACATTTTCGGGCAGGTCAACTCTAGATGGCCCAGTTACTCTCTGGCATTCAAATCAAATCTTACAATGTGGCCCTATTAGGGCCAATCATTAATACCCATTTTTGCCAGTGCTAAAACACTTAGACGAGATGCCAGGTGACTCTGCAAGCTCTCGAGACAAGAACCGGTAATGAATGTATGACCTGCTGAGTAATGAGGCCATTTCTAGGTAAAGATGAATGTTTACTTGAGAGCAATCTTATGGTTCACTTCACCTGAAAACCTTGTCAGAAAAATGCAGATGCTGCCTTACTGGATTCCAAGACGAAACATCACCTAAAGAACCCTCCAACTTTCTCAATTTTAAAAATTTTTATTTCAGAGGATTTCACAGAGAAATCACTGGAGGAAAGGTCATTGTAGACATATTCTTGATCAGGATTTTCCAGGATGTCTATGGAGAACTTTATTAGCAAAGTTATTGAAATTAGCAATTTATTAGCAAAGTTATGGGTGTCTTCTTAGCCATAGGAAAAAATACATAACTTGTTGGACATTACCCTGCCCCATTACCATGATGGCTGAAAAGAGTTACA
Source organism: Ibidorhyncha struthersii (assembly GCA_013398815.1). NCBI lineage: Eukaryota > Metazoa > Chordata > Aves > Charadriiformes > Charadriidae > Ibidorhyncha > Ibidorhyncha struthersii. The sequence continues at coordinate 353,236 of VZSZ01002748.1, forward strand.
GGCACTGATAACATCTGCACAGAGCACTGAACATTAACGATCTGCAGCTTCTTATAGCAAAGATTTATTTCAATTTGCCTTCCATTTTTATTTTGAAAAAAAAAAAACCCCAACAAACCAGTCTGGAGCTAAAGTCTTACATAATGGAGTCAAATGTCTTCGGTGAAACTTGGAACATACAGAACTGTTTGCATTAGATCGTGTGGGCTTGTACGAAGTGTGTGATGACTGGCCATGGCCCGCGTGCATAGAGTATGCCTTCCTTCAGCTAGTGACACCGTTGCTCAGCACTGGTGTGTTTTTCCGTATATTGTTGTATTGGGGTTTTGCCAGTTATCTGCTGCATCTGTGGGGCATTCCAGGGGAACTGATCCTTCTGATTTCTTGTGACCTGGGAGATCTTTGCACATCAAAGGCCACTGATCATATGAATAGCAACCTCCTTTCCCCTCCAACCTCTGCCCTAGCCTTCTTTTTTCCTCTTTAAATCAGTGACTGCTAGATTTTCTGGCTATGGTAGAAAATACAAGCCTGACTACCGGATGACTCTCCCTCTTGTGACCCCATTAGAACTGCTGCAGTCCCACTTGGGCTCACAGGCCAGGGACTGGGGTTCACCCAGAGGTACAAAGCAAGCTCACATCACCTTGGAAAATCATGCTGTCAGCAGCATGTGCTTCAACTACAGTCTACCAGAACCTAATGGGATCAAGGGGTCTTTCTGAACAGCCTGGAACGATCGTATTTTCAACCACTGTAGTCAGGTATCTCAGAGGTATGTTAAGAAATACCATGTACTTACATACTGAAGAAGCTTATATTTTATTTACAGGACAACTCTGAATGTCAGTCCTTAGTGAGTATTACCACGTTTGCACATCAACTATGTGTAGGGATAACTTAAAGAATTAAGATCCATATATGTAACTTTATATTTAATCTGCTGTTTTGAAGAGAAGTATGCAAAACTTTTCACAATGTGCCCTAAGCTAGTAGGTAAAGGCAGAAGACAGACGTGCAGTCTGCCACACGTCTTCAATACTTTAGCATGGGCTTTCTAATCTGATTAGGGGAGCAACTGAAAGGATATTGCAGCTGCTCTTTCTGTGTGTTGGATGCTCTGTAAGATCTGCCTCTGAAGCTTTATCTGTGCTGTGCAGCGTGCCTTGCATTAGCAATTTATTTAGCAGTTGCTAGCAAGCAGGTTTATTTACAAAGCACAGTGCTAGCCCTGGTGGTGTCCGTTACTAGTCTTAGGAATGGCTCATCTGTGTCAGTGTGATACCTGCCCAGGTTGAATTACATTTCTGTGTATGGTCCAGGTCCAGGCACATTACAGGCAGTGGCAAGAGCTAGATCTATGTTAAATCTGTCACTAAAGGATGTGCATTTCAGCTAAAGGTGATTTATTTTTTTTCCCTGGATGAAGATCTGGAGTTTAAGTGTACAAGACTATGCTAATTATTTAAAGCCAGTTAGTCACTGGTTATGTCTGTAAAGTTGTGAGGTTAAAAAGTTAGGGAGAACTACAGTTCTTCACTTAAACGCTGGGGTTAGTCACAGATGAAGCAGGGAGACCAGATACTTCCTGAGTCCAGACACACAGCCTTGCTGTGCTCAGGTCCTAACTGCTGTCCTTCACAGCTAGTAGATCCAGCACACCACCCTACTGGTAAGATCTTGCAACTTTAAGGAGCAACATACTTTCCTCTGAGAGACAGAGCATCTCAGCAACCCATACAAGTCCTCAAATAACCCCCCCCTGACAAATTGTAAGTTAGAAATCCCTGAAAAAATATCTCATTAATGTCAATTTTACCACAATGTCTCAAGACAGAAGGTCTCAAGGAGGGACAGTCACAAGACTCTCAAAGAGTCCCCTCACATACCCTCAGTATTTGCATGCAGCTATGCAGGGGGAGGGAAGGAGGAGGCTTGCTTGTGTAAGGCCAGAGCTGAGGAAAAGCTGTGGGAGACTGAAAAGAGAGATACAGCACAGATGCATTGACACAAGTAAATTCAAGCACACCTAGAGATTGTCCTGAGCACAGTTCCCTGGGATGGCACCCTTGCATATCACACTGACTGTCCCTGTGGTTCCGCTGCTCCTGCGCAGGAGAGCAGGACCCTGATGGCCACCCTTGTCCTGGGCTGGTGGGAGGCTGGCAGAGGAGCTGGTGCCTCTCGGCTCCGGCCACGGCCAAGGTTGGAGCATAAAGGGCACAGAACCACCAAGGAGCTGCTCTTCCCTTCCCCATTTGATTCCCACACGTGCAATAGGCAGTCACAGGATGTCGCTGAGGCTGAGGGCTGGGGCCATGCAGGATGTGGCCACTGCTGCAGCTGAGGTCTCCACCTGCTCTGTCAGCTGCCCCATTACTGCTGCCTTTCCTTGAAGGCAGCTTCCTGGGCACTACTGCCAAAGCAGTGGAGGAGGATCTCAGTCTTGGTGACCAGACTTGTGCACTTTGTTGCATTTGCTGTGACCAACCACAAAGTGATGGGGAAGGTGGCAACTTGCCCCATGCTCCAGTCAGTTGCTATGCTAATATGCATTCCTGCTACTTGTGCTTTACTGGCCACAGTAGCTATGGGACGACTGTCACTTGAGAGTATACCAGGTCCCCCTTACCCTCCCGTAAAGAACATTTCTTGCCTCCATGTAATATCAATTTCACCAAGGACCTGACCTCAGAAGATGCCATGTCCCATCTGGCCCACTCCTTTTCCCATCAGGCAATCTTAGAACCAGTTTTCACACACCAAATCCAGGCTTGAGGGCCTGGATTACCAGTTGATGATGATAACTTTTGAAAGAGCTAACCCCTGGCCCCAGGTGACAGCCCTGAGCAGTTCAGAGAAGGTCTTTTCCACTAGTTGTCACCACCTGTAGGCAGTCCATCTCCAACTCCTTCACAGAATACCGTAGAGTATCAGAAAGACTGAAGAGAGAGAAAGCATCCAAGTGGTCAGGAGAAAACTTCACCATCACATGGCACAAAGTGGTGTGAGACAGAATAATTTTTGTATTGTGAAATTTTCCAGATTTCTCTGAAGAGGGATTAAAAAACGGTGCATGTATCAAAGTTACAGACCTTTGCCACCAACAGCCATCTGGCCCCTCTGAGAGTTTTAATGGCTTGAGAATGTATTTATTTCTCAGTACACTATAGCTGTTGAAATAGGTTCCTAATTCTTACACAGCTTCATATTCAAAATTGACCAGAGAGTAAACCAATATTTTCATATCTCTGTCCCTGATGGCTACTCTGGTAAAAGGTAAATTATTTGTTATTAAAATATCTTGAAAAACCAAGCTAGCAGAGGGCAGATTTTTTTCCTCTCATCTGAAAAGCTATTAGTATGTTCCTCAGGGAAGAGGTGATTAGTTTGTATTGGCAATGTAGTAACAGAATTCTCCCCTAAGCCCTCTCATTAGGCAGGGGAAAATATAGACGTTTGCCCCAGAATTATGACACTGGGACTAGTTAACGACCAAGAAGTCATTTGAACAGAGACATGACAGTGAGTAGCATTACACTTTCATACTACTGCAATCCTGACATGAATAGCTGGGTTACAAGCATCATTAAGGGCATGAAAAGCAACTTTTAGAAGTGTTTGTGCTCCATCTGCAGTGAAAAAGAGGGCTGCTGAAAGACTCAGCATAGTCAACACCAGCAGCAGGGAACAGGGGAGTAAAGAAAGAGGGAGAAAAAAGCTAGTGGCACCATATATAATTTAGGCTTTCATTCAGTTTTGGTACAATTTCAAAGTTGGTTTGTCATCACTAATTCAGTAGCTGGATCAGGTATCAAACACATCAGTAACAGTGAAAAGTCTGGTTTTCTGTTGGTCTCACTTGTAGCCAGTCTCATACTCCTTCAAAAACTGGGTGTGCAGATTGGGACTCCACAATTTGAGTAAGAAGTCCAAAAAGTGAGTTTCTGTGTGGTTAGTAAAACGAGGCAGCTATAAAGCTTTTCAGTTGATGGGGATCTTAACAGAAATTTTGAGGTGACTACTGTGTGCATATGTGAATCACACTGGAGATTTAAGAAAACAATATAGTAGAAAACAAGCAATATAGGCTATTCATTATCAAGATAATTCTAACAAAGTAATTTAGTGTATCTGCGTTGGAAAACAGAACAAAGTGGCCATTGCCACCTGGGGAACAACTTTCTCCTACATGTTCCTTTTCACACTCAGCCTGAGTTGCCAAGTCCCCTTCTCTGGGAGCGTGGTGACCAGTGAAATCTCCACTGAGAGCTACTGTACAGTATACATCTGCACGAGAACTGTGACTTATTTAAGTTTTAACTTGTTAAGTCTTAAGAAAAAAACTATATTTATGGTAAACTCATTAGCTATTGTAATAAATTTGTACAAAGTTTGCATTCACCTCCTTTTTTACATCAGAAGTAAACTTCCATTGTGCTATGTCTCTGCTCTGTGCCATCAGGACAGAATGACAAAGGAAAGTTTAACAGGATTTCAAGGTTCTGGTGTGAGGAACCCCACTATACCCAAGCTAAGAGCCACCTTTATTAGTAAATATGGCTTGACACAATCAATCGCTGAAACAGCCTCCCCAGGGATGTCACAGAGTCCCGGTTGCTTGAGGTGTTCAAGATGTGATTGGACAGGCTGCTAGATAATCTCATCTAGGCTCCCCTTCCCACAAAAGGTTGAACCAGATGATCTTTTGATAGCACTTTCAACCCGGGCTGTTCTATGAGTCTATGCAAAATCCAGGAAAAGTGCCTGAGGAAAAAGCCAGCCAAGAAATACCATTTAAAGAGAAGAGCCTGGTTGAACAAAAGGTTTGGAAACAACTGCTTTGCAAGAAGAATCTCCATGTGGAAAGAAACCATTGTAATAGCCTCTGAGGAAGAGAAAAAACATTCTGAGTTGAGAACTACTTTGAAACCACGGTCTTGGGGGAATTTTCACTGCTAACCTTCCTGCTTTCAAAATACAGATGCATTCCTGCTTACTTGCTGTGTTTTTCTAACAGATAGCAAGAACAGAACTTTTGCAGGGCTCTGCTCAGGTTAAAGAAATGCTGATTTTCATGGCTTATTGATGTTTGGGAAGCCAACTAAGAGGTGTGGTAAGAAAAGAAATACACCAGAACTTTCACCACAACGCAGAGTGATCCTTCTGAAACCTGCTACGCCTCCCTTCTCTGGCTTTTCGGCAGTATTTTTAGAGGTGAGCCGAATCTCAGCTATTGACCCAAAATACAGTGTGTCCCTTCAAAAGCACAGCCTTCTTAGTGATGCTTGGTGTCCTCCTTGCTATAAATACTCTTCCTGATACATTTTAGAACTTGATGGAATATTTTGGGAAGATGATATAAATATTTCTAATGAAGATTACAGGGGGGAAATAAGGTCTGTCCCTCTACGTAGAGTGAATAAAAAAAAAATATGCATTTTGCATGATAAAAGCACTAAAGCCACTTAGATTCAAATGTGCATGTGTGACACGCAAATACAGCTTTACAGTTAAATACAGAGACAAGTTCCTACAGTACATCCACAAATACCTTTTTAAAGTTTATACTGAAAGACCCTGTTTCAGAGGGATAACTCTGAAAAAAATACAGTCTGAATGCTCTCTTCCAGGACACACCAGCCCCCAGAGGAGAAACCACAGGAGCATCATAGGGGCGTAACAGGGAACAGGATATTATGTCGAACATTGCTTATTTGACACAACTTTTGTTGTGTCTTCCAAAGAGATGGAGGCTGTTCTGGATGTGAGGAATGAATCAGACTCAAGATCCTGCTGAGAATGAAAAAGAGCTAAAAACCTGCAATCCTAGATGTTACTTTACGCCAGAATAGAAAAGAGAGTAATTTTTGCAAAAAAAAAAGTACATATTAGATAAAAATCAGATGTATTGCCTATGTCTCAGCCCAAAGAAATGTAAAAACTAAAAATTTGGCTTAATATTAAAACCACTAATAGCCTGGACATCGAGTTTCATGTGGATCTCATTTAATTATCTAATAATTAATAGTAAAAATTGAAAAATAATTGTTTTTTGTTTAAGTAGATTAAATCCAATTTGGCTCTTATTCAGATAACAAAGCTACTGAGATAATATTAATCCATTAGGCTTCCAGTGGAAGATCAGGTAATTCATATGGCATACTTATTAAAACAGGTCACACCTGATTTGCGCTTAATTAGAGTCTCAGCGTAATGCATTGCAATATGAATAGTTACATGCATCTCTCCATGGCTATAAATGACTACAGCAGTTTTGTGATCACCACTACAGTTATTTTTTAACTAAATGATAAAACACCTATAGAATTTCTCATGAAAGATGAGTCAGCTGAACAAAGCTGCCAGTATAATTAACCCGGTGATGAGGTTGCTTCCTACTTTCCCTCACAAAATCATCTTTTTTTTTTCTGCCATAATGACCCAGATAAAAAACCCTGCATTTGCAAGAAAAAAAAACCCTAAAGACAGACTTTTAATTGTCAACAATTTGTTTACAATGTGTTACAAATTCATACCTGCACACTGTCCAAAATTTCTGTTCCTTTCGATTCTTCATTAAAACCAGAACTTAAAAATTATGCAACCTGTAACATGACCATGCTGAGGGGAAGCGGGAAGACTGCAACTTGCACAGCTAATATTTAAGTATTGCAGATCAAATAGGAGTAACACCCACATGTTCTTACAGTGTGATTGGTCATGGAGAGGTGGGCACACTTTTCCGCCCCGCTATCACATGATAACAAAGTCACTGGTAGTTTCATTGCTTTTGAGCCATCTGCTTCTATATTGGCCTGTGTGACTGTTTCTCTTCATGTAACAAGCACAGTCGTCTTGATTTCTGGGGCATGCTACAGGCAGAGAAAGGCCCTGTACACAGCGTGCAGGCAAATCATGTGCCTATTGTCTATGTCATTGCCCAGCCCTTGTTAGTTTAAGGTTTGCCAGAGACCAGGGTGATGAGCAGGAGGAACGTCAGCAGGGCTGGTGCAGAAGTGCAGATGGAGCGGATGGAAGTGGGACTGCACATGGGTACCTGAAAAGATCAGAGTGAGAAGGCATGTTCCTTGGGTGCAAGCATACAACAGACACCGTAACAGCATACCCCAAGGAAGGAAAGAACATCTCCCGCTGCTGCACTGACAAGGAGGCAGGCATGACACAAGCTATGTGTCATGATGGTCATGCCCGTGGCGGCCTCGTTAGAGGAGGCTGCAGCATCCCAGAGAGGGTTAGCTGCAATAATTTTGGCATCCCTAGCGGCAGATGTCCTTCTTTCTGGCATCTCCAACCTGAACCCTTGGTACTGAGCTCTGCTCTCTTCAGAGAACAGCCTACATTTACTACTCTGACTCCTGCCTGCGTTAACCTATTTTTGCCTTTGCAACTGAGCAAAGTTGTCAGTTTATTTGTAATCACTAAGCAAAGATGCCAGACGTTTGGCAGCTTTATGCCACTGGAAAAATAGCCTTTATAAAACCTGGAACCAGAGTTAGCATCTAAGCCAAGGAGTTTAGGTTGGTGTGCCTCTGTGACCTACTCCTGCTGGCAGGTGGAGGGTGACTCACAGCAACAGCTGTGCATGTGCTGTTTGAGACAAGCTACTCAAGGGGTAATAAGAAAATGCAGGCAATGCTATCGCTAATGACAGCAAGAAAGGGGCATCCATATTTATTCCTTTGCAGTTAACATCAACAATAAGTTCAAAGAGCATTCCAACTTTGCAGCAACTTGGGCGTCTGTGTTAAAGTGTCTGTTCACTCTAAGAAATACGGTTATCTCCCAGCAGCAGCGATTCCTAAGGTGAAGGGTACAAAGAAGAGGACTGTTTCTTAGGTGCAGGTGACTCACTGTCTCTAGGGTACCAATTACTACAGAGGCAACAGGGAAGTCTTGCTGTATTACTGTGCTAGAGCCCCTTAGATCAGATCATCTCAAGGAACAGCAACAAGCAGGTTTTCGTGGCTGCCTCCAGCCACAGTTGATTCAACAAAGCTAAGATTTGCTATTTTTTTGCATGCACTGCTTTTGCCCAGCTCTTTAAGAAAACTTTGCTGAGATTGAGGAGCGTAAGGCAGGCTTCCACAGCTCATTCAAGTCAACTTTATAGCCCTAAATGTGCTTCTATATTGATAACATGCTTTGTCCTGGTTTGAGCAACACAGGACTGATTTATCTTTCAGTAATTTTTTCAGTAAAGTATCTTCTAATACTTGGGAAAACTGTGCTTTCTGAAGACTGTAGTGTCTGAATTTGTGAAAATATTTACTTTGTAGCCAGCTATGATGTGTGGGTTTCAAGGTATCAGTATTTTCGAGTTAGCCAGCTGCAGGGATGAGGAGGACCGAGACCCAGCAAGACCCAGACCCAACCTGGCCAACAGCATTATTTTATACCATGAATGTGACATTCAATATAAACTAGAAAGTTTGCTGAGGAGTTCTCTCTCTTCCTTGATGGTTGTGATCCTGAGAACTTCTTGCCTCGGTGCTGGACCCCTGAGGCCTTCCCCTCCTGAAGCTGTAGCACTCGCAGTGTCCAACATTTACTGTCCACTGCTGTGAGTGTGCAGCTTCCTACTGATAGAATTGACTAAGTATAATCCTTGCATATCTTATATTGGTATCGGGATCAATACTGGTTCCTTAGTATTATTAATGTTAATTATTTAGTCGTTATTCTATTAAATCTGTTTACATTTCAACCCTCGGGTTTCCTTGTTTTTTCCCCAATTCCCCTTCCCAGGTGGGGAGGGGTGATCAGGTGATAGAATAATTGTCTAAACGACAATAAATTGTTGTGGGTTCCTCAAACCATAACACACTTGTGTGCCCAAGCCCAAGCTGTGTGGAGGGAGGAAGAAAATTAGGTTACAAATCCATCATTTTGCCTTGTTAGGCTGTTTTGGGGACTGTGTTTCAGGGCATTTCAAAAAACCAATCCTTAAATGCCACCTAGTGGTAAAAGCTACTTTCTTTTTACATTTCTGCTTTACAGAGAAACACAACTGGAAAAGGAGCAGTGTGCAAATTCATGGTTAGGCCCATTTGGATTTTCTGAGTTTCCTTCACATTTTATCCTTGAATGTCATAAGGTCAGAAGAAGGAATACTGGAAATATGTTCACAGGACTTCAGCTCTGCAGTGCCGTGTGCTGTGGTGTCTTGCTGTCGAGTGCCTTGACAATGGGAACAGGATCCCTAGTTGCGAATGAGGAGCCTCTCCTTGCAGTAGGGCAACAGGTAGGTCTCCTACATGTAGTAGGTATCTGTGTGAACCCAGAAGCATCAGGATGCTGGTAGGGGAAACAGGTACACGTTATGCAGGGACAAAAGGAACTTCACATGCAGTAACTGTAAAGCCAATATATGCTTTATGGTATCTTAAAACTGTTTCAAAGATGCTGCAGCAAGACTGTAGCAAGCGGTACCAAGCAAAGCATCAAGACGTAGTTCACTGATTCTATTTAAAATTCCTGTGCTGGCTCAAAACAAGCTGTCAACATTGGTTGAAACAGTCTACATAGCATGAATTCCAACTAAAATTACTGACCTCTTAGTAGTACCTTGCAGCCTTTAGCAAACACTTTGTGGTCCTGCTTGACAAAAACCCTGTGCCCCAATGTCCTCTTAATTTGACACTGAGACAAAAGTTTCACAGGCAATAAGCCACCCCCTTGCATTCAGCACTCAAAAAGCCGCCTGCAGAAGTGTGGCTTCAACTTTGTGGCCTGTTATCATGACATACTGCAAACTTTAAAGCCCTCATCCCTTTGGAGACTCTTTCAGCATAGCAAGAACCAGCAGTCAAAGAAAGGCCAAAACAAGTAAAAAAGTTATATGAACTATACGTGAAATAAATATATATGGAACATATATAAAAAAATATGGCGCCTATATACATATATGTGAAATGTGTACATTACTTCAGTTGCTCTAAAGGTGAACACTTCCTCTAAAGGTGGTGATTTATTCAGGACATATCTGCTAGCAGGAGTAGATGTCCACGAATGTAATACATTCACTATTGTCAGGCCTAAAAACTATTAGGCTATGATTTGCTATGATGTACTTGTTTCTGCAGCAAGGCACAAAAGTGAGAAAGGATATCACGCTTACAGTTTGTTAACAACTGAGAAGCATTTTGCTCATCAGAGACAAAGCATACTTAAGAAACAGAAGCCTGTGAGGTAAAGGTTTGAAAATTATTATATTGAGATGTGCTGGGGAGGAAACCCCAAGAAACCTCTGCAGCTGTCTCCAGAAATTCCAGCAACAGAAAAGGACCGCGATACTGCAATGCTCAGCACAGATTTAACATATGAATTGAATGCTGCTCAGACGGCTACAATTGCAATACTTTCCAGACCATACAATTTCTAGCCAGGATATGAACCAGTTTGCCACAGTAGAGACTGAGAAATCTCAAGGCAGGCGGGGGGATGGACACGACCCAAGCAAAACTGCACTGTAGTTTTTTAGAACAGCGTACGTCCCAGAATTCTTTTCACTCTGTCATGTGTTACAGGTGAAACCTTGGGAGTACTCCCACAGCAACACGCTCTCCCTGGCGCGACCAAGCACAGATGTGAACACATTTCACGCACTTTCAGCCCCGAGGCCGCCCCGTGCAGGCCCCGAACTCAACACCCCGCTTCTCTTCGGGGGTCTCCGGTCATCCCTCCGCTTCTCTCCCACGCCGCCTCCCTGGCCCCCAGCTAACGACTAACGATTCCCCTTCAGCAGTTTCCCGCCCACAGATGGTTTTACCGGACCTGGGCCCTGCCCGCCCCACCGCGTCGCCTGGCAACTGGTGCCGCACGCATGCGCAGTCGGT
>VZSZ01002748.1:367623-390537 GCA_013398815.1 Ibidorhyncha struthersii
AACTGTTATGAATTACAGGAAAAGTTCTTGTATTGGGTTTACTGCAAGGTTTTGGTAGCAGGGCTGGGGGCTGCAGAGGCAGCCTCTGTGAGAGGAGGTCAGGGCCAGCTGGGACACAGCTGGTTCCACTGCGGGACATACCTGAGCCCATCAGAGAAGCTGGTGGTGCCTCTGTGAAAGCATGTTTAAGAAAGGGCAAAATGCTGCACAGTGGAGTGTCTGTGTGTTGGGGAGGGGGGTGAGAAAGTCGGGGAGAGTGTGAGAAACAACCTTGCGAATGCCAAGGTCAAAGAAGAAGGAGCAGGAGGAGGTTTTCCAAGCACTGGAGCAGGCAATTCCCTGCAGTCTGTGGAAGAGGACCATCCTGGAGCGGATATCCACACTGCAGTCTGTGGAGGACCCGACACTCGAGCTGTGGCCCATGGAAAGCCTATGCCAGAGCAGGTTCCCCTGGCTGAACCTGTGGCCCATGGAGGACCCACAGTGTGGCAGTTCTTGAAGGACTGCAACCCATGGGAAGGATACATGCTGGGCAGAAGAAAAGTGTGAGGGGGAAGGAGCAGCAGAGAGGAACTGCTGTGAACTGACTGTAGCCCCACCCCTCAGCTCCCAGCGCAGCTTGGGCAGCGAGAAGAGAAGTAGAGGAGTTGGGAATGAAGGAGTGAAGTAGAGCTTAGGAAAAGAGAGGTGGGGAGAGCCATTTGTCTTTGTTTCTTGTCTTCCAGCACTCTTTTAACTAGCAATAAATTAAATTTATTTTCACCAAATCGAATCTGGCTTGCCCTTGATAGTAATCTCCCCGTCTTTACCTTGACCCACGAGCTTTTTGTCTTATTGTTTTCCCCAGTCCTGTTGAGGAGAGGGACTGAGAGAATGGCTGGGTGGGCACCTTGTAGCCAGTGAGGGTTATGCCACCACAGTTCTTTAGTTTGGGTATTTTTTTTTTTCAATGTAGTCTGTGGTTCTTTGTGTGCTTCATTGAACAATGTATTTACTGAAGTAATGACAACATTGTTCTTTATGTTTCTTATAAAGGAAAATCAACTGTATTATGATCCAGCAACTGGAATTTATTACTACTGTGATGTGGAAAGCGGCCGATACCAGTTTCATTCACGAGTGGATCTGCAGTCTTACCAGGCCTCTGGTACTCAGCACACCAAGGATAAAAAAGGAAAAAAGAAAAGAAAAGAACCGGAGCGGATTACTGCAAATGAGTATAAGGTAACTTTAGAACTGACAGATAGAAAATGTAAAATCCGTTTGGTTTTTTTTTAGGATGATGCAATTTACGGGTTGCGGGGTTGATTTTATGTAGAGGATGTATGCTTATTTCCTGAAGGATTCAAACGTCTTTAAACTCTATGTAGCAGGTTGCTAACATGTAGTTAGTGTTCAAATAATTTTTGCAGTGAGTGATTAAGGATGAAACTTTAAACTTGGATTCCCTCACTTTTTCTATGTTATTTTATTACAATACAACTGTGTAGACAGCTAAAATTGAGTGTCAGTGAAGCCCTCTGTTTAATAAGCACACTAGAATGAATTCAGGGTACTGTGTGGACTGGATTTACGGCAGAAATTCAGTGTTACCTTAGTGTCTTGCTTTTAAGGTTTTGGCTTGTGTTTTTTTTTTGTTGTTGGCTGTTGGGTTTTTTTAATTCATGTGATGAATCAAAAAATTAGTGAAGGTTTTGAAAATGCATACACACACCATCCCTTCTCTGGGACTGTGTATTCCAAGGCTCATTCTGTTGACGTTTTACTATCTCTGCCATCATTTGGGATGGATGAAATGCCTGTGAAGTTCTAATTCTTTGTATATTATGCTCTCCTATTGATATTCTATTTGGTCAATACATTTTTGTTGTCCATAGTGTGTGGATAAGCTGTACATATTAATATATACCCATGGTACTTAGCTTGTATTTTAAGCTATAGAAAACGTAACTGCTTTTCTATTGTTTTTCTGATTGCTGAGAAAGCATACCATATAGTACATAGTGACTGCCTTGGAAAACGTTACTCACTCCCAAACACCAGTAGTTCTATTGTAACACAGCTATTAAGCCTCAAGAAGCATTTTCTTAATGAACACTATTACTGATGTTAAATCAAATTTGTATAGTCCTATTCTGCAGTCTTCTTGTATTACTTAATATTTAACTGAATGTATTGATTGCTTTAGTTTGTAGCTCTCATTAGTTTGCATATTTTAAAGCTATTGCTTTAACTGTTCTGGTTTGAAGTAAAAAGGACCAATTTTGTTCAGTAACTTCTTAGCTGAGCTTCTTCTGACTTCTGAAATTAACAGCATATTGTGCAGACAATGTTCACTCTCAGAGTGACAAGACTTATGTTTGCAGCTGATGCCCAGGCATGGTGTGCAGAGAGGCTCTTGCTTAGACTCTTAGACTTACTGCTGTAACACCCAAGGGCAGATAACTTTGTTATATGCCCCGTTGGAGGGTCGGAAGCAAAAAAGTGTAGAGGGAGCACACCTGTGGGGAGGAACAGACTGGACAGGTGACCCAAAACTGACCAATGGGGTATTCCATCCCATCTGCCCCATGCTCAGTATAAAAGCTGAGGGATCAAAGGGTCAGCTCTCTTTCTGCAATGGCTGGCATCCGAGGCGGACTCTTTCTGTTCGTCTGCCTTTCATCCCGATCCTGAATCCAGTTCCCATACATCACTGAGTCCAGCCTGGGACTTGCCTGGTGCCAGCCAGTGACATGACTGTCATCCTGGGAGCTTGATATGGTTTTGTATATATTTCATAATTTTCTTTTATTATTAATATTTCATTAAAGTAGTTTAGTTCCTTCTAAACTCCTAACTCTCTTTCTCTCTCTCGTCTGCCTCTCTCTCTTTGAGGAGAGGTAGGGGGGAGCATCTGTCGCTCGGCCAGTGGCCAGTTCCACCCAAGCAACAGCACAGGTGCATGATTTCCTTATGTAGGCCTCAGTCAAACTGATCGGTTGAAATCTGAAATAATTATGTTAGTGTACAGGTACTCTTACATAGTAGTTACACAGCATCAGTACAGAGTTTAAATATTTTGTATCAGGAGTGAGGCCTTCAGAAGGATTTGAAAATGGAAACTCTTTACATTAAGAACCAGTGAAGGTAGGTTAAATGGATAGTGGTAGTTGATTGATTACAGATTTTATAAATAGCTTGTTGCTAATGTCAGGATCTCTGTTCTTTGAGAAGACTCCATGTGAACCGTTCCATTTCAAAAGCTTGAGGTAGATACTTACCAATACTACATGTAACAATTCTTTAAACTTAAGAGAAGCGAGCTAATGCAGTTGAAGCTAGGAGTTTTAGCAGCATCTAAGTTCTGGGCATGCTGTGTGTAACTGCTGAATTAGCATTCTGCCACTCTCAAAATGCATTGTTAATACAGAACTTTATTCATTACGTGTCAGGAAATCATCGTGGAAAGCTTGTAGGAATAAGCCTTTATCATATAGTACAATTAATAGATCTCTTAAATTTAGTTCTGTGATGTAGTCTTACATACTGATTGAAATCAACAAGTGTGTGTATAAAAGTTCTGTGGCATATATAGCTCTGACCTTACAAATAATTTTGACTGCTTTTTGGGATCTCATCAGAATCCACTTCTGTCGTCTGATTATACTACAAATAGCTGCTTGTCTTTAGCTTGTGTTATGTTGATAAAATATTTTTATATAAATGGTCTTGTTAATAAATCTTTTGTGTGAGGCTTGCACAGTCACAAGGTAGGAGGTAAACATCCACTTTTTATGGTGTGTTTTATTGATGGTGAACTGAGTACTTTGCTTCATTTGTGAATTAATTTGACCAACAAGATAACAGGAAAAGAGATTCTGTAGTGCACAGATCTCTGCATCTGTGAATAGTGAAGTTAGTGTCGTAGTAAGAATCAAGGCCTTTTCTCAAAAAGCAAAAAAGGGAGAATACAAAGTGAAACTTAATTACTCTCCACTTTAAACTTCAAAAAGAAAAGAATGCTTTTTTGTCAGTGCAATTTTATGTAAATGCACTGTTAGATTTAGAAAAAAAACAAAGCACCTTACTGTCATATTTTACATAGCTGAGTTAAAGTACTTTATTCTTGTTGTGTGGCTCTTAATCATATAAGAAATTCGTTCATTAGTTAAAAAAAGTTACATTACAATACAAGATTAAGACTTATTAAGATAAAAGATTATAGCTTTTACTGTTACAAAATGGAAAAAAATAGTTTATAAGCTGCACAATCCAGAGTTTCCTGGCAATACTAGTGTTGCCAGTTTGGTCTGGTATTGGTAAAGGCACTGATTAGTTCATGCTAGTTATTTACATCCTAAAACAAAACCAGAAACATCTGTGTTTAAGTAGAGCTTTGTAGTTGAAGTGTTGTCTATTGAACTGCTTTCCTACACACTTATGGCCAGCCTTCTCCCTTCCATTCCCTCTCCCACTCTTGACAAAAAAAAATACAAAGTTAAAATAAAACCTATCCCTGAATACTGATTATTAAAGTTGCAACAATTATTTTGAAGATTAGTACTTCATTATTGCTTTTCCCAATTGGTTATTAAATTGTGCTGCTAGCCTGAAAGGTGCCTCCAAACATTACTTAATTTCTTGACCAAAGCAGGTTTTATTTGACTTTAGTTTTTTAGAGCCAGTACAAGTAGGAGAATAGTTTGGTTTCTTGGCTGGTCTGCAGACGCTAATAGTGGTAAATAAACCAATACCAGGGTCTAATTATAGGAATATGTCATGCTCCCCCTGAACATTATTATTCATGGGTGAAGATGAGGTGACTTGTAACAAATATGCATGTGAAGCAAGTAAAGACAGCAAGCAGTAGTTATAGAATCTCAAGTACACAAAACACTTGTTAAACTTTTCTCTCTTTTTCAATAAACAGATTAAATGTAAACAAGTATTGATAGTTATTTAGTATTACTTAAAAGTTGTCAAATACAAGAAATAAGGCAATTTAGCAGCTGCATGTGTAGATTACCACAGAAAATACTTCTACATAGACAGTACTGGTAGCTATATAATCTTTACAGTACCTGCATGTGATTTTTTTTTTTTTCAATGATTTATTCTATTTAAACCAAAGTTAATCTCTTTTAATCTAAAAAAGATTGTAACTGAGCAAATCTGTTAACTTTCTGGTCACAGGAGGATTTTTTAGGTGCTGTTTAGTTTGTAGCTATTATGAAGGATTTGATGTGCTCACCTATCTTATATATAGTATCTACTTGTAAGTAGTAAGTTGGGATGCTTAACACTACAGAAATGGCAAGGGTACTTTCCACAAATATTGCAGCATTCTTGAAAATCTAAGCATCTAAAGAAAAAAAATAATATGTTAAGATATTTACTTTATTTTTAACAAGCTGAGCTACCAAACAAGAAAATACTAGTGAGTGTGTGCAAAAATGAATGTACTTCTAATTGCAAAAAAAACAGTGGCGGGGAACTTATGTGCCTAGTATCTCCTGAGGAATGTTCCTGATTTATACAAGAACTTTCTTTAAGGAGATTCTTTCTTTTCAGTCACCAAACTTCTATATTACAAATAGTTTTCTTTTGACTTGTCAAAATAAACATGCTGCCCACGTGCTTGCTTTTAATAGACAATCAGGAATTGTATTTGCCAGGATGAAGTATTAGATAGCTTCTGTGCAGCTTGTATAAAGAGGATGGGTGGAATACTTTGGAACTTTCAGGCGTATAGTTCAGTTCTGATATCTCTTTGTAGTCATGGGCCAAAAAAAAAGTGGGGCAAGTAGTACTATAATAATCTCCTGTACAAAAAAAAAAAACCCTTTACATAAGTAAATTTGGAAAAGTTTAAATAAAAAAAAACACCAACCATAACAAATCACAAGGTGGCATAAATTATAATGTGATCCCTGGCCCAGTATCTAGATCCAGTGCTTCCAGGTTGGAGAACAGACTGTGTGCAATAGTAGTAGTTCTCCTACTACTACGACTTCATGTAGTTCTACTTGCTGGATTGGGGCTGTTAGAAATACATAGCAAAATTTAGATGCATATATGCCATTTTTTCCCCAGAAATTATTTTTACAGTTTATTCTTAAACTACTCTCTTAATAAATTTTATTTCAGCATGGTGCTAAAAATTAACTTCTGCCATGTTTTTTATCTTTATCCGCGCATCCTCGCTACCTCTGTAGGACAGACAAGGCTTTTGTAGTAGTATTTCCCATAGAACTCTTGAAGCAGTGATTTTTATTTATTTTTATCACGTGTAGTTTACTTTTTGCTGATATTCGTCCCATCTTTAGGTACGTCAGTTGACAGAAACCATGGCTAATCTGAAGATTTCTTCTTTTGGATTGGCAGCTTCTGGTGAAGGTAGAGTTGAGACACCAAACACATTAGTCCGTGGATGTTTACCTTTAACCTTGATATTTTTATTAAAGGAGAAATAGTATTTAGTAGCTGATGTTTAGATACCTGTTTTCCTAAAGGAATTAATTTTTTGAAGCTATTTGATCAAAATCAGTTCATCTACAAAGTAACTTTGAAATATATTTGAAATACTGTATAAGTAAAACATCTGAAGAAAAACTTTGATGGCATTCTAGAATATTTGGGAAGAGACATATTTAGCATCGCTGTATTAATGTGGGGTGTCCTGACCAAACTACATGTTCTTTATGTAAGGCAAATTTATGTTTCCTGTACTTCAAAACTGTCCACCAGCGTATAAAATAGTTTCTTTATTATATAGGAAGAGCTTTACTGTCTTTCTGGCTTATAATTAGATTTTTTTTCATTGGAATCGGCTATTGTGTAGGGTGAAAGACAGTAACTGAAGTCCTTGTGAAACAGGGCTAGCAAGTGAAAGCTTAGTCATCTAAGTGAAAGAGCTATTTTAGACTCTTCGAAAATGTTTCTTTGGTAAAATACTGAATTTCAGATTAGTTTTTCAAATTGAGAGATGTGATAAAGATGTGATATATTCAGCCCTTTAGATGAGGGCATTGAGTACCCATGATTCCATTAAGTCACCTACTGAGCTTCTAGCAAACCAAGAAGCAACAGACTATGCATTTCTGAAAAGTTGTATTTGTATGTTTTGTATAAAATAAATTGATTTAGAAAAGAATACAGTATAAATAGTGCATTTATTAGAATTAAGCTCACAACAATTTTTAAGGTCTGATCTGTTGGCCTGCTGAAGAATTGTGTGAACATGCATGTTGATCAGACATAATACAGAAAAATTTGAAGTTTTGAAAGACAGATGCCTTGCTCTGTCACAGAAAAACAAAAAGTATAGTTAAATGCTTAAAATGTTTTGAAATTTTCATTAAAAACCACTGCAGTTACTATGATCATTCATGTATAAATTGTAAATAGGCCAATCTGCACTTCAGAAGGTCATTGTAATCGGTAGTTTGTGGCCTATTCTTTATAAAGCTAAACCATCGATTCCAGTCACACAAACATGATTTGTAATTCTTATAAGGTCACTCCCCATGGGATATGTAAAAATCTTGATTTCACTTGCACCTTTGGCTGTCTTTGTCAGGGATGCAGAAATATGAACTGACTCAACCCTATTGTTAAGAAATAATTTATTACAGGTAAGATTCATCCCACCTCTCAACTTTACTCATGCTTAGTGAGGGAAAAGCCAATGATTGTGTGGTGATACCCAACAGATACAGAGTTTTTTCAAAGCTGAATCATGCAGAGGCAATCCATATCCAACATATGACTGTTGGAGGAGGTCTACTGACTGTTCAGATATATTAGGCAAAGCAACATACAGAGGAATGTATGTGCCTGCTCTCATGGTGTAACAAACATGGGTATGATGAGCACATACTTACATGCTTTGTGCGTTGTATTATGAGTTTGGGATGAAGAGTTAAATATCCTGCTGTTGAGAAATAAAGTGCATTGCTAGTATTTGTTACATCATTCCGGATGATATTTACTGAATATTCTGTTTACTGCTAGTTCCTGCATTTTAAGCAGTGGCTATACG
This sequence comes from Ibidorhyncha struthersii, assembly GCA_013398815.1. Taxonomy (NCBI): domain Eukaryota; kingdom Metazoa; phylum Chordata; class Aves; order Charadriiformes; family Charadriidae; genus Ibidorhyncha; species Ibidorhyncha struthersii. The sequence goes on from VZSZ01002748.1 coordinate 375,647, forward strand.
GAGGCAAGGTATTACGCACTATTTGTGTCGTTACGCTTTCATGCATGCTACGTATTCTATGTTAGTACTAGTAGTTATATATAATGGAAAAGGATTTCTTCAGCACAAGTAAAGTCCNATACAGATCTGTGAAATCATAAAGGGCTCAAAATCCATATTCTTTAGGAACGTGGTTTTAAAATTCTCAATTTTGTACAGGGATTTCTAAATGCAAAGATTACATTTTTATCAGTAGTTTACACAACTATTTAGTGTATTTGCTTCCTTAACAGGTGGTTGTAGTAGTAGTGGAAAAAATATAGAAAATACTGAGGACAGGCTTAATGGTCATATTGGCAGAATGTGTGTACAGAATCCTTGTTCTGTCTATACAAGTGGGGTTTTAAATTTCTGTTTTCAACCCAGAACAGAGATTCTACTTTTTAGTAGCTAGGCTTTGAAACAGCACCTTTTTATTTTCTGATTTAGAATATCTGAAGTGATGCCAAAACCGGGTATCACTGGGTTCACTGGGGAGAAAGAGCTGAGTGGTGGGAGCATTATGCTTGGACATCAGTGCATCACAGTCATCTGTTGCTTTGCCTCAGTTGTGATTTGGGCAGACCATTTGGTTTCTCTGTTTTCAGATTAAATTAGTGAAACTTAGTAGCTCACAGTATATGAGAAGAAATATATTTAGTACTGTAGAGCACCTTGGTATATTGGGTATCAATCTAGTAGCCATACCAAACATAAATATAGGCAAAGATAAATATGCTGGAAAAGATCATTCATAATAGTGATAATCAGATTTACCAAAAAGGTTGCTAATGGAATTTGTCTGACATGCATGAACTGTGTAGTCTCACTTTCGGCAGGATTGCTACATCTGTTATTTAAAATAAACAACATTATGCAGTGACCTTGTGATCCTTTCCCTTGCTAGTTCTAATACTTAAGAGGATTCAGGGAGGAGGGCTACTGCATTAGAGAGAAACCCTAAACAAACAAATAGTCCTTCAGTTAAAGCATGAAGTCTTTTAAAATTTGCTGATTATTCCTGCAAATCTGTCTTATTGAAAATGTTTCAGAAGTACACTAGAGTTCTATCCAAGAGCTTGACTGCTGGACTGAGAGGAATTCTTGTGTTTGTCTTACAGCCATGCCACTGACGAGTTTTTACAGTTCTGGAAAGTGAAAGTGCTTTAATTTCCATGATGTTAATATTCACATTAATTCATGTATCTTGAAATGTAAAATGCTGTATACAAAAACTTACTGAAAAAATCAAGGATGTTTTTATTTTAAATGCTGTGTTGCAATATTTGGTACAATTCAGGGCAATTGTGTGCATTCATTGTGAATGCAGGATGGCAAATGACTTAAAATATGATATTTTTATAATTTATCTTTTAAAGCTGTTTGTTTTTTCTAAGGTCGTCATCAGGGTTACTAGATTGAGAATTTTCAAGGTACTTTCGCAAAATTAATCTGAAACTTTAGATTTCTCAGTTAAAAGAATGTCTTTTCTGCTCATGAAATCAAGCGGCAATGGAAGAACCTGCAATCATCTAATCTGTTTGGTATTCAATGCAGAAATTTGTTGTGGTAGAAAATGAATTCTCAGTAGCACTGTTTCACATGGCATAAATTAAACTGAAGTTCTCAACAGTATCTTGATTAAATGCTTTGTTAAAGTTGTAATTTTGAAAGGAGGTCATAGGGGAGCATGTGTGGGCATTCCAGATATTCTGGACCATTGTGGAAAAAAAAGAGAAGATAATAACAGGACGAAGATATGATGAAGATCAATTAAAGAACTTTTAAACAAGTTGCAAGAATTGAGTAAGAGGGGGACAGAAGTAAGTGTCATTAAAGCAAAACTGGAAAATATTCAAGATGCTGTTGTACAAGTTTGAAAGTGAGGACAAGGATATTAAGTTTTGTGTGAGAAAAGAGGAAGGAATAAGTGAAGTTTAGAAGAGGAGTGCAGTCACACTTTCTCAAATAGAAAGAAGATGGTCTCAGTCATGTCTAATGGGATGTGAAAATGTTTCTACTGAAATGTTATGTTGACTGCATGCACTAAACTTTCTGGAAATTTAACCATTTCTTAATAGTTGTCAAAATAATTCTTCCTAGTGAGGAATATACTTCCAGGCTGATAGCAGACTTTAGAATAACTCAATCTGCAAAGAATGTAACGTTCTATAACTCCCCTCCAGGATTTGGACACAGAAGAGCAGAAATCATCTAACAGTCTGAACTGCTTATCCACTACTGAGCAAGTAAGTTCTACTGAGGAAGAAGAGTCTCCAAATGTAAGAAAGAAGACTAAAATGGACACAAAACCACGAAACAATCTAACAGCCAAAGAATCATTTTCTACAGACAGTATAAATTCACATTCACGCAAAAGTACACCAGATACTGCAGCATATACAGATGACAGTAGAACAGCAGACACAGAGAGTGAGCCAGAAGAAGGTGAAATTACAGATTCTGAGTGCGATGCCTACAGCAGTGAGGACGAAATAACAAGCAAAGAAACTGCTGATTCAGAAGACTCGGAAGACGAAGGTGAATTATTGTGGCTTTTATGTATGATATTACTGTATTTTTTCAGAGGCCTATTAAGAACAAACTACAAGAAAACAGTTTGGGTAATTAAAATAAAAATAAAACCATGTGAATTGAGATACTTTGAATTAAAAAATGCATTATGTTACCAGTATTTGTTTCCTTCTCTTTACTTGCACAGTAGCCAGAAGTAAAAATCGGTGTTTTTGTAAAAGTTTAGTGGTATAACTTCCTGTGCTTCTACCCCAGTGGTAGAATAAGATTTGTTCAGATGAGGATAGTGACAGGAGAAAAAGTTTATCAGTAAAATAGAGATTCTAGTACAGACCTTACAGTAATTCTGTGTATTAACTCTCTTCAATTAATGTGTAGTATTTATGATACTGTTCATGAGCTGTCATGTGATTCAGTGTAAGATGAATCCACTGTGGTGAAAAGGATGAATGTGGAGTACTCAGTACTATTTGAAATCCTATTATGTGTGCGTTCCAGTGGCAGTGTGTAAGAAGTGGGTATAGAGAGGAAACCTGTATGCTGGTTTGTACCAGAGAAGGTGTTCTCCTAGGTCCTTAAGACCTCCTCAAGAACTGAATGGTCTCTTGGGGGCGGGGGGTAACCTGTGAAAAGCTTAATAGAACCAGTTGGAACTACATATATGCAAAGAGTATTCACAGACTTATTATTAATCATAGAATCACAGAATAAAATACAACTGTGCCCTGCTCACAGTTAAATAATCAGTTTGTTTCTTCTGTTTCCATTACTTTACTTGCTCAGCTACTCAAATTCTGAGCGATTAATGCCATTCAAAATGTGCTTGCTACCATCAGCCTTTCAGATTAAATTTTCTTCTCTTACTATTTTCTAATAATCAGTTCTGCAGTAATGCTGGAGTAATGAGAACTGGAGGCAGTTTCTGTCCTCCCAGTACTTTTCGAGCTAGTGTATTCCCATCTTACCATGTCTATTCCTAGCTGAAATCATTGGGTACTGTTTCTGCAAATGTACATCCAAGGCCAGAATTCATACAACTGTTAGAATGTCAGTACTTGATAGATACTTAGGCAAAAAAGCATATGCATCTGTAGGCTCATCTGTTATTTTTTCTTGTCTGTATTGGTGCATAGTGCTAATAAGAGTAAAAATTAATAAAAATACATTTGACATAGAAATTATCAAATATAAAGTTTTATATGCATTAGGTTTGTGATGTGAACAAGAAGGTGCTGCCTTTTCTCAAAGTAAAATTGTATTCTAATCTGTTAGGACTAATGGTTCATAAATTTATAATATGCTAGTAAATCCTGTGAAGTATTTATATTTTGTTGCTGTAACTAAACAGTTGCATACATGTGAATAACCAGAGTTAGGCAAACATTTTTAATACTTAGTGTGCAGTCAGAAGGCCTTTGAAGCAGTAGTCCCATCAAAGTTTTCTCTCAGATGTGCTTATACATTTCTTTTTCTGAAAGTTGCATGGGAGTCAGCCAGATAATGGCTGAATGTATATCAGTTGTTTGAAAGCTATGGACTATAGTGGTAAAACTAATTTCTTGGTAGTAAGTCTTTATGTTTTTTATAATTATAGATGAAGAAAAGATCTGGCCTCCTTGTATCAGAGTAATTGTAATAAGATCACCAGTTCTACAGACTGGATCACTTTATATTATCACAGCTGTGAAACCTGCTACAATTGGAAGGTAAAACTGAATGGAATTTTTTATATGTATCTGAAACTGTACCTCACTTTGAAAGCTGTGGAAGCCACTCAGGATTGCTTGGTCCTACTCTTCATGCTTGTCCTCCTAGCATGCAGTAGTTGTGAAGTACTCTGAGTTAGGTTAGCCCACAGTAAGAAATTTGTCATGTCATGTAACATCATGCTTGCCGTGGTAATAGCATACACAGTTAATGTATCTCAGCAGTCTTGAAAATTTGTTAGTGGTAATTTAATCTTGTGTCTGAGTCCTAATGGCAGCATAGGTGCAAGTCATTCTTTGAAAATTTGTTTTCTAGGAAGTAAGTAAAATTTTTTTCTGGGCCACTAAGTTAACCTTTTTAGAAATGGAAGAACGCACTTCAGAAATTGAGGATCACAAGGAAGCATATCCTGGACTTCGTCACACATTCAAATTCCAGTAGAGTTGGTTCATAGTTTTTTAAATAATAAGTTGGGGTTTGTGCTAGCCTGTATGCATTCTTCTATTTTTGATATTTAAAAAACAAAACAAAACAAAGAACTGGTTTGTTCATTGTGGATGATGAATTTAATGATGAATTAATGCTTTCTTCCATGCTTACTGAAAACCTCACCCTTTCAACTGCTTTTACCTAATGCTGATAAATGTGTTTTGATTTGCTCTTGCAGCTGGAGTTTTTTAGGTACATTTATGTGAAGATCAACAGTTGACAATTCTGCTTGCAATTTGTATATAGGTCTTTTGCTAGCTACGTTGCTTCTTCATTCCCTAGTATAAGAAACTAATACACAAATCATTTCATCCTACTGTAGTGTTTTTGACAAAACAAAATCTACATGGATTACTCTTTCATTGCTTCTGTTACCTACCTAATGCTACCAGAATTCAACTTCAGAATTGAAGACTGATGCCAAGATGCACTGAAGAGCTTGAAGGATGCAAAGTTCAGACTATTATTTACAGGCCTTATGGGTATAAAAAGTTCTGATAGAAATGTCACTTTTATAGATAAGAATTTAAAGGTACAGCTTTCTCATATATTAATTGCCTACTGTGTATAGCTTATAGATGGAAGAAGGGATGTGAATTAAGTCTTTACATTGTGTATATTGCAACACGGTGTTTTACATCTGTAAAGCATTGGTATTAAGGTTTGACTGAAATACATCTTTTGTAAGCCACTTATTAGACCTATTTCTACTTCGTTGTGACTTGTGTATCAACTTGCCTTTCCAGAGAAAAAGATGTTGGACACACACTTCAGATTCCTGAAGTTGGAGTCAGTAAGGTAACTCTTGTTTCTGTCTACTGAAAGGTAGATCAGCATGTGAATGAAGCTTTGGATTCTATGGCTTTAAATTTTGCAAAATCTTATGTTAACTTTAAAAAAAAACTTTTAGAATGAGATGTGAGGTTAGCCACGTTTGAAGTTAGAAAAGGAAAACATACAGTATTTTACTGGATGGGAATTTAACATGAACAGCAGTGTGATTTCAAAGTCTGGAAAAGCTAAGTATTTTGTTAAATTGTAGTTTTACTAACCCACAGTGTAATGCACAGTAAAAAAAATAAAATACTATGAATCTTGACTTTCTTAGTTATTCAACTTGAGGAAAACATATTACTCTGTTAAGTATTAATGGTGTATAAAATATTGATGTCAGCTAGTTAGAACTTTGTCATAAAGTGCTCCAGTCCTTGCATTTGAGCCCAGAACAACAGGTTTTGGTTTATTTTTCTTTAAGGCAATTGTATAAATATGTAAGTGATGTACAGGGAGTTTGAAAATTTAACAATTTCCTTCAGTGACAGATTGTAATGGAAAATTTTTCTTCTGGTTAAGAAAGTTTAAAGACAAATTACGTGCTCTGTTTTGCTAACTACTTTAACACAGACCATAAATACAGCACTCTTAATAAAAGAAAATGTAGATTGACAAAGAAGTGACATCCAAACAGGAAAAAAAAAAAAAGATAAAAACGTCTGCAAATGCAAGTAACTGAAATACGTTTTACTATGTCTGTTCCGGATTATAGTTCTGATTAATCAGCCATGTACTGCATTTCATGCTGAACAATTTCCAGAGCAAATCTTTCCCTGCTATTAATGACTTTTTCAGGCATGTATTTGAAATCGAGTGTATAAAGGAACCAAAAGGCTTTTATTTTTCTGTCATGTTACCATTTTATTACTTTACAGATACCTGACTGTTTATATAAGAAGTTATTTCACTTTGTAGATAAGGAGTCAAAAGGCAGGAAGATAAATGACATATGTGTGGAAACAAAAAGTTAGTAGTAGTTTGTTTTCCTCACCATTCATAATTGATAGCTGTGGATGACTTTGGCATTTGCTTTTTCTGAGTGTAAAGTGACATTTAAAAAAAACACTATACACTGCAGATTTAGCATCTTTAGAAGGAGTTTGGGTTCATCCTATTCAATAAAGCAGAGGTAGAAACTGAATTACCTATTGAATGAGCTAGTCAGTCTCCACCATTATGGAGGTATTCCTGCTGTAAATGCTAGCCAATCTACAAAATGTTATTTTGATTTTTTTTATTACTGAACTTAGCAATTGCTGTTGCTCAAAGATAAGAAGAGATTTGGTTTTAAACAAATGCTTTCTTCCCGTACTGACTCTTGGGTTTTTTTTTCTCCACTGTAGCCAAAGGGGTGTTTGCTGATCACATTTGAAACGCTCACTTTTTTAGACTTCTGGTTTTTACTGGGAGTCTTAGTGGGCTGCAGACGTTGTTATTTAGTTTGCTTAGTGGCTGTTTTTGGAGGTAGTGTATATCTTTGTGAGTGTGGCCAGGAGTTTTCTGTGTTCTATGTGGGCTTGGGCGGAATACCTGTGTTTTGCAAAAACAAAACGAACAAAAAAAATAATTAGATTGTTAGACTTAATATCAGAAAAGGAAATAAAAGGAACAGCAAATGATGGCTAGTCATTGTGTCCTGGGCATTAAGATGCAGGTGAAGGTGAATTACGTGAAACTTACAGAAGCATGGCATTTAGGGAGCTATTTCATATACGAAAGACCAAGTAACCTGAAGCTGTAGAATGATATCAGATTATTTTTTATAATTGAAAGAGAAAAATTGAGTGTGCTACAACATACCTTACAAGAAAACAGCCTTTTATTTATATTACTGTATCTCGTAGTCTTTTAAGTAAAGCATACTTGCCACATTGGAAGAATATACTTTTTCAGTACTGAATCAGTTTATGGTCAAAATAGTTATGTTATTAGTAGTATACTTCATCTTATGCTGTTGTGGACCATTCATTTACACTTTACGTGGGTGAAATCATAAGGTGTATGAATGTTCTCTTAACTTAGAGTACCAAAGCCGCTCAGTTAAAAGGCCCCAAAATATATTCAGAAATCTTACTTCAAAATAGTGTATAAATTGTGAAGTATTTGTTTAATAAGAATGTTTCACTTAAGCTTCTATTTGTCAGTTCCATGCAGAAGTATATTTTGACCACGATTTGCAAAATTATGTTCTTGTGGATCAAGGCAGTCAGAATGGAACAGTTGTTAATGGAAATCAGATTCTCCAGGTAAGTACCTGTTGTTATAATGCTGTGTACATTGCAGAAAACTGTAGTCATGGGGTCATTTTAAATATGTCATGGCAAATCACGAACAACGTCATTGTATGCCTTCTTTCATACATTAGTCTCTTCCTTGGTTCCCTTCTGTTTTTATGGCCATTTACAATACTAAATGTTTGGTTTATATTAGGAAAAACCCACTATGGTTGCAGTTGCTAGAGTGAAATACCTACTGTAGTTAAATACTTGCCTGCATTTGTGACACCAGACTGAACTACTAAATTATGAACAGTATTCATGAAATAGAGTTTGTGCCCTTCATTAGTAGCTGATTAACATAGCTGCCAAAACTTTCTTTTGGTGTAGCCTAAAACAAAATGTGATCCCTACGTCTTGGAGCATGGAGATGAAGTGAAGATTGGTGAGACTGTGCTTTCTTTTCATATACATCCTGGCAGTGATACTTGTGATGGGTGTGAACCAGGACAAGTCAGAGCACATCTCCGCTTGGACAGGAAAACGGAATCTTCTGGTTAGTCATCTTATGGGATATGTTTTTTATTATAGCTCTTTACTTTATAAACATAATTATTACTTTGGTTTTGTTACAATTCTCTTGTCAACAGGGAATAGTTCTACAATACATGATGATGTATTTTCTTCTTGGTATATGTGTCTGTGTATAATAATGTTAGAACAAAAATTCTCAGAGTTGTCTTATGTTTCAAAATATTGTTACATTATTAATTAGAAATGCAATCCTGCATTCTTCCTTTTAGTTTGCCCAGCACTTAGCAAAGAAGAGAGAGAGTTGGTCAGAAGAAAAGCATTAAAACAAATACGGGTAAAATACGGTTTACAGGTGAGTTTGCAGTAGAAATTGATTAAGTGTTTGAGGTCTACATCTACTTTGTGATTCTTACTTAAGCCATAGACTTCAGTGAATAAGGGGAGTTTTCAAGTGCACTCAAACTTGAGCCTGGTAGTTTAGCTCAAGCTCGTCTTTTGTAATAATAATTAATAAATAATAATTATTTACAAACCTCGACAGAGAGATGATGGTAACAGGGCATGGAAGTTCTGTTAAAATTTTAGAAAAGGAAAATCTGTTCCAATGTGTACAGGATTCCTCATTCTTTTGAAGTTAAGATTTCATAAGACACTTGTATTTTTATTTCTGCAAATTAAGTTTGCACTAAGTTGCTGTGCTGTCTCTTATTTGGGAAGCAAAAATAATGAGCAACTGAAAAATGATGCAAGGAAATAGGACATTTTTTAAGTTTTTATTTTAAGTTCACTTTGCCATAGAAGAATGCCAACAGGAATGTACAGGCAATATATTATGTAAGTACTCAAGTTACTTCTGTTTTAGAAATTATTTTAACTGTGGGGTTACATCTAGCACTTGTAATAAGTTTTGGTGTAGAAAACAATGCAAACATTTCTTTCAAATTCTTCCGCTATCAAAATAATATTGATACAGAATCTGTACACATGCTTAGTTCTGTCATCTATTCTGAAGAAAGAGTTGCCGAGGAACAAACTAAATGTTTAAACAAAAAGTGAGTGGCATGTCCATATCGTTCTCTGCTTCGTATGGAGAGATTGACTATTCATACCAAGAGAATATTCAAGAGAATCTGCAAATTCATTTACAGCCTCTGTGAAACTAATGAATTTAGCAATACTACATTATTAGTGATGACAGCAATAACATCCTTTACAAGGTATGGCTGTAAAAAAACTACTAAGTGAGATCTGTAGGGTTTTGTTATAAGATTTAGAATTCATGAAATAGGCTGAAGCTGCCTTAGTTTTGGAGGGAAGCTGTAAAGTTACCAAAAATAAAGAATGTCTTTGTCTTGATGGAATTTCATCTGTTTATAAAGAACACAGAGTATGAAGACAACAAAGCAGTGAAGAATCCAAAGTACAAAGACAGAGCAGGAAAACGCAGAGAGACCATTGGAAGTGAAGGAACCTTCCAGAGAGATGATAGTCCAGCTTCTGTTCATATGTAAGTTTGTTTGGGGGTAGAAAAATCCTCTGTGTCATTCTCTAGTGAATCTTAAAAAATGATGGTAAAGTAAGTGCCAATTACTTACTAGGATACTGTTTGTTGGGTTATGAATTACCTGTATATACTGTGTTAGGAGAGCTGGAAAACAGTAAGCTATTCTCACTTCATACACTCTTTTTGTTAACTTCTCATGTTCAATACAGAATTCAGCTTGGCAGTAAGGATGCTTAGATCACTTTCTTACAAACTCTCAACAAGGAATTCCCCATTTGCAGTACTGACACCTTCAAAAGTGTCTCAATTTGTTTTCCCTATCCAATCCTAATAGTATACATGCAAATTTTCACTTGCAGTTTCTTTTTCAATATCCAGCCTATCATAGGACATGTATTTTCATACCTCTTAAATGACATTTACTTTAATCTTTGTCTTTAATTATTTCTTTGTTTCTATAGTTGCTTTTTGGGGTGCTTTATTTTTTTTTTAAAAAAAGAAACATGAACTCGTAGATGCTTCTAAGTTAGTAAGAGCAAGTGTGAGACAATGAAATATGTGCATTAGGATGATTTGGTGGCGAGGTAGCAATATAGCTTTTTCCCTAGTGCAGTCAATTCCCACCCACCCATGCTGTATCTTCTAACTCCTAAAGCAAGCAAATAGTTCAGAAGGAGTTTTAAGAAAGTTGGTATTGACCAGAGGCTTGGCGTAGCCTTGGTAACCGAAGATATTCATAGAAGAGCATGCAAAAGGTGGTGCTGGGGTCTTCTGGATCTCTTGATGGAAGCAGGAACAGCATAGTAGTTCTGGTTTCTAGAACAGCATACACATGCACATTTTGTCCTTCAGTATTTGAGTTGAGAGCATACTCTGTATTAACTCTTGCTTATCAGTTATTTTAAACTTTCTTTAAAGTGAAATCAGCAACAACAACAAAGGACATAAAATGTTGGAGAAGATGGGATGGAAGAGAGGGGAAGGGCTAGGCAAAGATGGTGGTGGTATGAAGGATCCGGTAGGTGTCTCTGTTTTTTACTTTGAGCAAAAAGGAATATAAATGTATTTGCAGTGAAAAATGTCTAATTGTAAGCCACTATCCACTTGAAGCATTGCAAAATCCTGGTTAGGAAGGCATAATCTCAGTAGGACTCGTCTCAAATAACTTTTTACTTGATTAATGAAGTATTTTGAATTTTTTCAATGATTTTGTCCCTTCAGTGGAAAATGCCAGTTATGTCTGTGTTTGGAAACTAAGCAAGGGAGGACAGGCTGCTTCTAGCCGTTGGATTGATAATCTCATATTTGAATACAAAGTCTGGAGGAAGATTGAAATCACTTTAAGTGATGTGAATACAAGATGGTCTTATGGTGGAATCCTTCACTTTCTTTTGAGGCTGATGTGGCACAAAAATCAAGCTGGATGACAGGCCATGAGAGAGGAAAAGCTGTCTGAAGTCATTACAGCCACCCAGTTCTGGACCTCTGACAGCCATGTTAGCCCCACTTTTGTCACCAGAGATGTGTTGTCTTTTGGCACTAGTGCTGCTCAGAGCCCCACCATACCTTTTGTTGTCAGCCTACCCAGCACAGGGATCATATGCTATTCACTTGGTGAAGAGTACTTCATAGTAGTATTAGTGGCACTCGTTCAAGCACTCTGGGTCATAGTTCTAGAGGTGGTGACTTGACGCATCATTTTAACAGTACTTTAGATGTCCACATATGATCTAAGTATATTACAGCCCTAAAGAGAAGTGCATGGGGAGCAGTGGTGGAATTAGTATTGTACAATATGGTTTAAAGTATTTAGATTACCTAACTTGCAGTTACAACAATATTTAACGTATTTGACAGATCCACCTTCAGATACGTAAGACACATGCAGGTTTGGGTACCAGCAGACCAACCTCAATTGAAGACGTTCAGATCATCCAGAGCAAGAATAAAAAGAACTGGGATAAAGCAAGAGAAAGGTTTGCTGAAAACTTCCAAGAACCTAAATCGCAAAGGGATACACCTAAGATTACACCTTGGGTTAGAGGGACTGTAGAGTAAAGTATCTGGTCTCACAGCGGCGTAATTCCTGTGTGTAAATAGTTGGGAGAGAATTTTATTTTTTTTCTTTTGCTAAAGCAGGAGTTTGGTGATATGTAAAAAACAGCTGTGGAAAAAAAATATACAAAATTAACTCTATTATGTTAATTGGTTTTCTGTAGTCTTCATGCTTTTATAAAAACACATTTTTAATAAGAAATAAATTTAGAGGGATATTCAAATGTAAGTACTTTAAAGTTATTCTCAGCAGCAGCAGGAAGTTTCTTCAGTTGTGTTTTTAACATCATTCTTCATGGAAAGTCAAACAAAAACATCTGTTACATTGAACTATGATACCTTTAACATTTGAACAGTGGTTTAAAAGCAAGCTCAAACAAAAAGAAAAAGAAAATCCTGTGGACCCCTGCTAACAAAGTATCATACTGCCTTTTCCTCTCTTGTATGTTTATTCACAATTGCCATGAAATGCTCAGCAAGAGATACACTGTACCTTAGATTCATACAGTTCAGGACTAGTCACGTGTCTTGGCTTACCTTAAGAGGGGGAAAAAACTTGTTTTTAAACGATTCATCAAACGATTCATCGGTACTGTTCAAAAATAAATACTGTACTCCATGAAATAAACTACCAGCACTGGTGAAGAAGAAAATGTTCAAAGATGGCTTGTAGCAAAATTTTCTTCTGTGAAGAACTTGAGATTTGTTTAGTAAATCTGTATCATGCCTTTAAAAGAGGACGTATGTTTAGAAAACTGCTGTCTGTGTGTATTATTTATTAACTTCTTGTTCTGATACATCCATTGCTGGCAATGGAAATTATGCCAGAAAAAAAACAACCAATTTTTGGTGGGGAAGGATTGCCAAACTGAAGCTAAAAGCTCAGTATTTATTGAATGTTCCCAAACACAATAAATCATTGTCAACTTAAGCAGTGTGCTTCTTGATAGTATCTTGTGCGTATGCTGGATAGGAGTGCTCTTCTAAAATGAGAAAAATTTAATCCTACTTTAGTAAAGTTAAAGTTCTGGTACTTGTCCAAGTAAGGGGAACTTGGTAGTCTCACCATCCTATTGGATCATGTAGACAACCGTCAAGCACTCTTGAATAAAACGAGGACAAGTTGCTAGCTATTTATCGTAATATATCTTTAGACACATACAATATAAAGCAAAATATTCAATCTGTGTTACTTAAATCATTAAAGCACACAAGTTTAACAACCTGAAGCACTCCTTACTTTGCAGTATAGAATTGAAGTTATGAGCACTCTGAATGCCTTCAGCAGTATTGCTTAATTCAATTAAAATCCGTTCATTGTGTTTGTAAGCAGTTGGGTTTTTTTACTGTTTTAGTGATACTTATGAATTATTGAATTACTTTGCTGTTGCATTCCTTTATATTGACATCTTCATGTTTTCAGAGGCTACCTATTTCCAGGTGTGAAAAAAAAAATTCAGTATGAAACAGCTTTAGTTCACCTTTTAGTTCACCTCTAAAAAGGCACTTCAGCTACTAGGAGAAAAAAAAACACCTGTACGCTTAAAGGAAGGTTTTGCCTTTTTTTTTTTTTTCTTCCCACAGTAAATCAAACTGCAAATCTTAATCTGAAGGGAGAGCAAGACACCTTGTACATACCTTAGTAGGAACCTTAGCTTTCCCTCTCCCCAATTAGTCAAGTAACAGAAACTTCAAGAAAAGTCAATCACTGGTTTATTGTTGCCTTGCAAAGAAAAAAGTTGAAAGGATTTAACTGAATTTGCATTTCATAGTTTCTGAAGACATCATTTGCCTCTTGCGAGAGACATGGTCTTATGTAGTCAGGCATTGACTGCTTTTAGTACTGCAGCTTCCTCCTTCAACAAACAGTTCCATATAACGGGTTGAAGTTTAGTCTTAGCTTAGCATTGGTGTGACCTCTTGATGCTGCCTAGGAAAGTGGAAAAAGTGGAACAAGCCATTAATACACACAGCATTGTTAACAAAGCAACTGAAAATACGGTCTGACATCCTCATGAAGCAGTTGTGTGCCTTTATTGAGTAGGAAGACTTGTATTGAGCTAAATGGGGGTTTTCATCCCCTACCTTAGTGACCTCTTAGAAAGCTTTAAGTACAAATGAGTTAGGCAAAAGCCACCAATGGTGTGCAAGCCTTATGTGCAAATGCAGTACTGCTTTCCCTCACGTCAGGAGGGGAACAAGAGTTGCCATTGCACGATTATAATTTTGGAGGCTATAACCAGTAAGATACAGCATGAAGTTTAACTGTCTTACCTTCTCAGTCCTCCAAACATCCTGTTGTATTTTCCAATTTATGATACTTAATTACTTAGACAAAGTTGCTTTTCTATACATCCAAGGTTTCGGCAGTTTACTGTGTGTATATATAAATATTGCTAGCAAAGGTGTGTAATCTTAAAGCTGTTAATAACATTTTACATGACGAAAGCATTTTCTGTAGTCCTAATAGTGAGTTCTGCAAAGCACCAACTTGCCAAACATATTTCTGAAATTTAACATAAACTAAGAAAAGCAGGTACATACAGATCTTCAGTGCTGAACAACCCAGCTGGCAAGTAGAAACAGGGAGCCCATTCATTATTTGCGAAACCCACTGGGCTGAACACCTACGCCAAGAGGGGCTCTGAGCTACTGTATATCTGAGAGATACTTTTACAAAACACACCATACATGAAACTGGAGTTTCTGTTTTAGCAAGAACAGCCCCTTTGCTGCTGCAGTTGGTTGTATGAAGCGTACCTGACAGGGGCTTTCACCCAGTAGATAACAAATCCATAGGAGCAGGAACAGATGTCAAAAATAGCATCCTTTTCGATGTATTTAAACGTGCATACCAACAGCTTTTGTTCTATATGGACTTTTGTACCTTTGTGGCCGCAGCATGTGGGGGTTTTCCTCTCATCCAGTTGCTGCCTTACAAATGTTTTTCACCTGTGTCTGGTTACAACCCGGCAGTACGCCGCTGTCGACTACCCTAC
>VZSZ01002748.1:391520-404974 GCA_013398815.1 Ibidorhyncha struthersii
AGCGTGCTTTGGCCAAACCTCAGCTGTTGGGCTTTGTGAGACTAAAAAGCCTGCACAGGTGGTGAGGGTGCATTTTGTAGCACCTTCGGTCTTGCACTAACATCTGTCTGTTCGTCTTCAACCTTGTCCCCCTGCAGTCCTCCACGTTCTTCCCTTTTGTCTCCCCTAGCTAATTTTTTTCTTCTAGATCATCAGTTTTCTTTATTTAGCTACTTTCTACCCACTGAAACAAAAAATCAAAGCACTGGGTAAATAAAACTGTGATTCTTGCTAGAGTTAACCACCATCACACTGCTCGCTGGATTTGTTTTTTCAGCCTGTACCACCATCGGGCAGGAATAGTCTCTAACGTTCCCAGCGATGTTGAGTTAAGCCTTAGTGTGACTCAAAATCATAGTTGCAGTTCCTTGACTTCCTTGGCAAACCCCTAATCTTTCTGATTCTTTATCTGCACAATGGGAATAGTAGTTGTTTTCATTCTCATTCCCTCTTTAGAGATAGTAAAAAACTGTCTAGACGTGGTCCTGGGCAACCGGTTCTAGGTGGCCCTGCTCGAGCAGGGGATTTGGACAAGATGACATCCAAAGGTCCCTTTCAACCTCAACCGCTCTGCAATTCTGTGATTACCACAGAAGGTGTGGTGGGGAACTGACTGGCAGTTGGATAGTACAGGGGTGGGCGCAATAGACATATCTAGGTATGCAGAAAGAAGTCTTGAACTAACGATAACAAGAAACCAACAAAAACCCTAAGGAGAGTGGGCAGTTTAAGATTTAACAGAAAGAAGTAATCTGCTGTCTAGCCTGCTCTTCACCAGCTCTCCTAGAAGTCAGGATTTGTGACCCAGAAGAGGTGAAGCTGCAAGAAGAACAGCAAGCACATGATGAGTCTGAATGGTAAATATTCAAAAGGAGTTTTGGAAAGTGTAGAAGTAGCTATTCTTTAGTGTAAATGTCAGCCCGCGGCGGAAAGGCTAGAATGAAACTCCATCAAACCTTGCCTGAAGCAGTCAGTGCCACCATGGCAGCAGGCGCTGTAGATCCACAACCGCCGCCAGCCTGGCAAGTCCAGTGTTCCTCTGTGCAGCAATAACAAAGAAACAATAAGTTAAAAAAAAAAAGGTGATACAGTGCACAAGTAAGTGGTACAGTGCTGGGCCATTTTGGCTTTTTGGAACATTGCCACATGCTTTATAAAGAGCAATTCTCCATTGGATGACATTGTGCAAAGTCCTGGTATTCCCAAACTTTGCTCAGAGGCAGGTCTGGATAGGACTATCTGTTTGTAGGCAATTGCTCAGTGTGATGTAGGAGCACTGATCCTCCACAAAGGCAGTGGCAGTAAAAACACTGCTGAGGTGTTTCTGAGGTATGTTTTCCGTTTGGAGATGTTTCTGAGGGTTTTTCTAATCTGTGTCAACCAAGAGGTTGGGGTTTTTTTGGTAGTGATTGCTGTGGGAGAGCAGAGCTGCTCACTGGGTTATTTGACCATGACCAGTTGTTAAGCTTTCTACCAAGGAAGTTAGTGTGATGTGGAAATGATAACCAGGTAGCACTAGAGATGGGCTTCTTGTGTTTGTTCTGGTTGAGGATAATTGGGTGGACAGAGCCCACATCCAGATTTTTAGAGCTTGTTTAAAGCACTCCATGAGAAGGAAAGTGTAGTTGGCATGTTCTTGAAAAGTGTGTTTTTTTAAGACAGTAGTTCCATTTTTGATGTTACCATATAAATGCTGCATTTTAGACATCTGTCTGTGGACAGCAAAGACACGACTTGGAAATTGCTCACGGTACACACCAGGAGTAAAATCACAGGTTCTTTAAAATAGCTTTATCCACTGCATGTCTGTAGTGTCAGATTTTGGAGGTATTTAAAGGATAACTCTTCTGGTGAATTTGCAATATTTGGGGTTTATTATGGAGTGAGATATTCTGTGTATGTTTTGACTTGATGGAGAAATATATGTGAAAGATGACCATGAGTTTCAGGTGTGTCTACTTTCTCACATGTCTGTACATGTCGCACCCTGTAGAGACCCTGCCATTGGGCTGATGGTTGAAATCTGCTCAGATACCCATTTATATTGAATTTTGCCACAGCCAGATTTGAGTGAAAGCTGAATGTGGTTTTAAGCTTGTAATCATTCTCACTTTGGGTAGTCACTGCTTGTTTTTCCTCAGACCTTCTGCAAAAAACAAGGTTAGCTGGTTCTTCCAAGGCTGTATATTTGGAGTTATTCAAGGGATGGTGGAACATTGCAAAAATGTTTAAACAACTGTCTACAAAATGTGACGGAAGCCTCACCTGTTTCCTCACTGTCCTGTGACCTGCATTCAGGAAAGTATTTCCTTTCCCCTAGACACTGCTGACACCTGGCTATGGTAATATTCAAATTCCCAGTATTCACCATTAAAACTAATGAACTATTGAAGCCTAGATAAATCACTTCAGTCGTTACAAATAAAGATTAAGAAGGCTTAACTGAGTGTAAGGTTTATTTTTAAAATGCTGCAGCGGATGCATTGTCAAGAGACCTTTAAGCTGAGATCTCAGTACACTTGAAGAGGCCTCCTGTAACAGCTGGCAGGATTATTAATAGCTGCCACAACTGATTTAAGTAAAGAATGTGTTTTCTTGGGGGATTTTAACTAATGAGTCATGTCATTTTGTTCACTTTAGTTTTTATTTGTTGTGCTTGGAAAGAAGAAGTTTCTGTTACGCAGACATGAATACAGACAGTGTGCCTGGGTTTGAAAGCTCGAAAGAGCAGCCTACAAATCCTGGAATATAAGAGCAGGAGTCTCAGCTAGGATGTCACCGTGTGTTCAGTGAGTGCACGCTACCCCACATCAGCTGATGATCTGGCCCCAGATGCTCGTAAGCCAGTGTTAGTAAATAGATAACAGCATGGGTGTTGGTACAGAAGTCTACAAACATATACATATGCCCTAACTCTGCAAGCTGGCAGAGAAATTAAAATGTTTATGTCCGACATCAGAGGAAAACACAACCCCAAACTGAGAAATGTGTTCCTCTTTCACAGCACCATCCTCCTGCCAAATGGTATGTGTGGCACCACAGCAACTAGCCAAGGAAGATCTTTCTATTGTCATTCATTTAGAAGCCCTGGTATGTTTGTGCACCTAAATGAAGCATTTACCCCCTGCTTGTATTCAACGTTTTGGGTGACAGCTGCACTAATAGTTGGCATAATCATAGCGCCAGCCAAATTGCAGCAATGTTACAGGTGTCAGGATGCTTACTTATTTTCAAAACACTGCACATTTCAGATTGCGCATTTCTCATTTGAATAATTACATGTTTTATGTTCTTTTACATACCATTAAATAGTCTAGAGCCTTAAAACCCATAACTCTTGACAGCTGCAGTGGCACAATTTTTTACTGGCTTCAGTTGGAGTGACTCAATCATCTGACAATTAGCAATGATTTTACAAAGCATATTTTGGAATCTACAAGGCTCATTTAGGTAAAAAATCATTTTCTGCAAAGTGAAGATAGCAGCCTTCACTTTAGGCTTTCACAGTGGTATTTTTTGCCAGCTACTTGCCACAAGTTTCTGTTTATGTAAAAATAGGATATCATTTCATTGATGGCTTGCATCTTTTTTTTTTTTATGATGGCGCCTCTGTGGGTTCAATGCAGCTGAAGAAGAGAAATAGGTCTCCAGCTGTAGATCCTCAGAATAGGAAGTAGTAACCAAAACATGGCTGAGCAGACTGATATATCCCACACAAAATCAACATGAAGAGTGTGTTGTCAGCATTGTAGTCAGGCCCTCAAGTGTTGCAGGAATGCAAGAACTACAGTTGCCTGAACATTTATCAGAATTTCCAGCTGTTGAATGCTTAACTGCATGATACTAACAGTGTTGTTTCAATACAGTTTTCTTGCTTCACGATTTAATGTATAGTTATATTCTTATGCCCTCTTTACTTCCAAAGTTCCTCTACAGCTTTTATTGCACAGGAGGGAGTGTGCTTAGCTAGCAGGCAACTGGATCATATGTTTTCTCCTCACTCACAACTCCTCTTCACATCTTCTGGCCTGCACAAGAAATTCCATGCTCTTCGTTGGACCATCCTTTCTTTTCATCGTTAGGATACCTATGCTGCCTACACTGCACCATCCATGCCACAGCAGTGCAGTTACAACTAGTGCATGAACGTGAGGCTGAGGAAGCTGCAGCAAGTGGTGTCAGCAGTTGAATAAATGACTCTTTTGTGATTTCAAAGTCACCTACTATTTTCAAGTCATAGAATCATAGAGTCATAGAATGGTAGAATCATAGAGTCATAGAATGGTTTGGGTTGGAAGGGATCTTAAGGACCATCTAGTTCCAACCCCTCTGCCGTGCACAGGGACAACTTCCACTAGACCAGGTTGCTCAAAGCCCCACCCAGCCTGGCCTTGAACACCTCCAGGGATGGGGCCTCTACAACTTCCCTGGGCAACTTGTTCCAGTGTCTCACCACCCTCAGAGTAAAGAATTTATTCTTCACATCTGATCTAATCTACCCTCTTTCAGTTTAAAACCGTTACCCTTGTGCTATCGCTACACTCCCTAATCATGAGTCCCTCTCCATCTTTCCTGTAGGCTCCCTTTAAGTCTCCCTGGAGCCTTCTCTTCTCCAGGCTGAACAACCCCAGCTCTCTCAGCCTTTCCTTATAGGGGAAGCGCTCCAGCTCTCTGATCGTCTTCGTGGCCCTCCTCTGGACCCACTCGAGCAGGTCCATGTATTTCTTAATGCTGGAGGCCCCAGAGCTGAACACAATACTCAAGGTGGGGTCTTACCAGAGCAGAGGGGCAGAATCACCTCACTTGATCTTCTCGCCATATTTCTTTTGATGCAGCCCAGGATGTGGTCAGCTTTCTGGGCTGCAAGCGCACATTGCCTGCTCATATTCAGTTTTTTATCCACCAGTACCCCCAAGTCCTTCTCTACAGGGCTGCTCTCAATCCACTCATCACTCATCCTGTATCCATGTTTGCAGTTGCCCCAACCCAGGTGCAGGGCCTTGTACTCAAACTTGTTGAACTTCATGAGGTTTGCATGAGCCCACCACCTCTCAAGCCCATCAAGGTCCCTCTGGATGGCATCCCTTCCATACCACTCAGCTTGGTGTCATCCACAAACCTGCTGAGGGTGCACTCAATCCCATTGTCCATGCCACCAACAAAGATGTTAAATAATACTGGTTCCAATACAGACCCCTGAGGGACATCACTCATCACTGATCTCCACCTGGACTTTGAGCCACTGATTACAAGTCTTTGAGTACGACCAACTTTATCCACTGAGTGGTCCATTCGTCAAACCCCTGTCTCTCCATTTAGACACAAGGATGTTGTGCAGGGACAGTATCAAATGCTTTGCGCAAGTCCAGGTAGATGATGTCCCTTATCCATCTATGCTATAACCCCATCATAGGAGTCCACCAAATTTGTCAGGCGTGATTTGCCCTTAGTGAAGCCATGTTGGCTGTCCTGTTGGCTATTCATGTATTTAAAGTCAATCAACATGCTTTAGTGCTTTGATGTCCAAACCCAATCTTTGAAGGCTCTGACCAGTACGTGGCCAGTGTCTTACTGTGCTGCAGTCTTCCAGAAGAGGTGAAAACCCAAGATCTTAACTTCTTTGGGCTGTTAAACCTTCCATAAGGTTTTCAGCACACATGGAATTTTTTTGACCAAATTCCAACCTTAAGAATTGCAACTCCATATGGATAAATTCTCCCTGCTTTAAATTTTCTCTGCTCTCTTCATTGTTGCTTCATGTCAGAAGTGGTCATGCAGTAGCTATGCACTGGCATGCCATTGCCTGGTTCCTGTAAGGCAGCACCACTGTTACCAGGAGTGCAAAAGGTGGAGACCACTTTATCTTCAGCATGACCGCATCAATGGGGTTTACAATTAGAGCAATGACACAGAGTGCACCTGCACAACATCTCCCAGGTGCAGAAGAGATTTTTGCACTGACCTGACATGGGCTTTTATGGGGAGCTGAGGCAGAGGCAGAGGCAGACTGAGGGGGTGCAGAGAGTCTGTTGTCACCAATCTGGTGATTTCAACAGCCTTTATAATTGCAGTCACAGCTGAAAATGCAGCTGCTTGTCTGGCTGATGATCAGGGGGACAAAAGAACTGGGTTTCCTCAGGTTGGAAGAGTGACTTACACATCTCTGCCTTCATGCTTCTGCAGAACAAAGCCCTTGGTTTGCATGTAGGAAGAGCTATAGAAATTCTGCCAAGGTTGATTTCACCGAGTGGCAGTGGTTTTCCCAGTTATTTACAGCTTTGTCTAAACAGCCTAAGCATTCATTTGTCCTTCAGAAACCCCCTTTTCCATGCATCCCCAACACACACCTTGTACTGTGCTAGAGGTTGGCAGTCTGGAGGACCATAGCAAGAATGACTAGAAGACTGGAAAATGTTGTTGGGAGGTTGAGCTGAAGAATTTGGTTTGTTTGTCCTAAAAAAAAAAGAATAATGAGTAGACATGGACAGAGACTTTGGAGTCATGGTATTGAAGAGGATCGTAGCCAGTTATATGCAAAATCTGTGAGGGGAAGAACAGGTACAACTGAGGCTATTATGCAGCAGAAGATGACTGGGTTTGGAAAACTTTCCCCTTCCATGGGCCAATGTCATGAAATCTCCAGGCAGAGTGCAAGTTTATAACAGCAAGTTGGACAGCTGTCCCCGGTGGGTTCTCATCTTGTACCAGGTCCTGCCTCCAAGAAGGGAGGCAGGGTAGGTCTCGTGGAGCTTCTTCCAGTCCTATTCTCCCTGCTGTTGCGTGCTGCAGGGAACATGTATAGGAGCAACCCAGCAATGTTGTTGGATCACTCAGGTAGGGATCAGCTTGTGCCTCAGGTAGGCGTCAGATCAGTTCACCTCTTGAAGTGCTCTCTGCCCTTGTTGTCTTATAGTTAGAATCTTAGCCATTTTTGTTAGCATTAAAGTTAGTTAGGCCTGTCAACTATTGGCATTAGCGGAATTTCTGATACAGGGTCTTGCGTACGACCATTTTGTTATGTAGTTGGCCAGATGTTCGGCCTTGGGAATATTTCTTCACAAATATCTGGGCTAATTGGTAGAGGAACTTTTGGAGACGTTCTCATGAATAATGAAGATTCTATCCTTGAGTCATGTGAGAAAGAACACCTAATCAAGGAAAGGAAGTATTGTCATTTTCTGAAGTGAAACGTCCTGGAGCATACGAACCTACTAATCTACCATGTTTTGAAAGGCCTAGCCAACTTGGCAGGAAAGTGAAAATTCTGGGTGTCCTAAACTGAACTACCTTCATTATAATATTAAAAATCACACCCATAGGCCAAGAAGACCCTTGCCCAGGTGGAGACCCTTCCCTTGCGGAGGCACAGTGACTGAAGAGAATGACACAGCAAATGTTATAATCATATGTAAATTACTAACCAATCATTGCAACTGGGAGTGTACTACCTTGTAAATTTTGTGTATAAATATGACAAGAAAACTGGCACGGGCTGTGCATGATTTGTGGAAATATTCCACTGTGCACCCTGGCCGGAATAAAGCAATGTCTCCTCTCTAAACATAGTCTCTGCAAGTAACACACTCAACTGTAAACTTTAAAACAGTTGTGTTTGGTTTTTTTTTTAACTCTGCACTTCATCCTGTTCTTGGTACATCTCTCAGGCTTAATCATTATAGCCATTTGCAAAAGCAACAGAAGCTTTTACTTTTCTGAAGACTTTTTCAGACTTAAATGAATTCATATGATTTCACTGGCTTCCATACTGTGCAACCTTTGCATCTTGATGGAGTCAGACTCCCTGTTTTGCATTTCATTTCAGTGCATTCTGTGAGACTAACTAGAACTTACTAGGAAATCGAGTTTTTCTAAATGATTTTTCTAATTTATCTCCCTTGATCATGTTTTCCATTTCTTCTCTGATTTCACATCTCTCCATGTTCTTGGTCTCAGTTTTTCCTGCTGAGAAGTGCTGACTGCTGTGCAGCATACGTTTTTCCTGTAGAAACAGAGCTAGAATGGTAAATGTTTCTCTTCAGTCTCCTCTTTGCATTAAAAAAAAAAAGCTCTATCTTCATATTAATCAGGAGAGAACGTGTCCCCAGCAGCCTCTCTTCAATCTGAGCCTGACATAGAGGTTGATATAACAACTTGCAGTACTGATTTAAGTGCCACATCTGTTACTGAGAAATAAAAACCTAGTAAGTGAGCATCCTTCCATGAAATGTTAACCCTTTTGTAAAGACCTATTTACACATCAAAAGCCCCAAAGGCATTTTTAGCTGATGTAAATCAGCATAGGCCTAGCTATGCGGTTTTACACCACCTATAGTGTTCTACACCAAATGCTCTCCTTCATATTGACAATCTTCCCTCTGGCTATGTGGATGTATAAGCCATAGATCTGTGGATGCGCACCTGTGGGTGTGGCCACGCAATCTTCAGCAGGTCAAAAGCTCTTGGAGCAAGATTTTCTTTTTAAGTGAACCCTTTAACATTGTTTTTGGGTTTGATGATTTGTCTCTTAAGATTGCTTGGGATGAACAAATTGAACAAATTTATCTTCTAATAAAACTGCTAGGGCTCATGTTGCTGAGGTCCTACAAGAACCTAACGCCCCGTCAGACTGTTTACAGAAAATGAGGAGGAAGTGAATTGCAAGCAGGGGTTTTGCACCTACAGTAGCCTGAAGTCCATTGCTTCTACAAGACCTGGGAGCAGGTCCTGTCTGCCCATAATTGAGGTGGGTGTGTTAGAGCACTGTAAGCCTATACGCAGACCTTACTTTGGGTTGAATGGTGTATTTCAGCATCAGCCTGTGCTTGTCTGACCTAAACCTAATGAAAATAAACTGGGTTTAAACTAAGGGAAGACTGATTTTCGCTGGCTTTTGCACTGAATCGGCTACATCAGTTTTTAAATCCCCCTTTGAAAGAAGACCCTACAACTCTGCATGCAGGCAAGCCTTTAAGCTTCAATTTGTTTGTGTGATGTACAGACCGGAGAGTACAAAGGGCATCATTGTTCTCCCCCCAAGCTCTGATCCACACATCTCTTTCTTTCTTCACTTGTTATTTTCTGCTGGACCCATGAGGTCATCTCTGTTTGACTGTTCATTTGTGACTGCAATAATAATTTTTTAGAGGATGTCACATGTGATGGAAATACCTGTCCTGATACTCTTAACAGCATGGTGAAAGACAGGCTGATCTTCACGTGGCCAGGGCTGGAGGCAGGCTCTGGAAGTGCTGTTTTCCTTATCTGGGACTGATTTGAGTCTCAAGCCTATTTGCCAGCATGACATGCCATCAGATTTCCAAAATACTCAGAGGAAGGATTTGCACTTACAGCTGCACACTGATGACTGCCCCCTCTGATTCCCCTCCCCCAGCTCATTAACATGCATGTCTTCCCTTATTAGTGTTCGTCATTATGTGAACAGCTGGTAACTGTTCTATTTTCCTTCGTCAAAAAGAGGGCTTCACAGCCATGAGGAAAATTAGTATTAGATACAAGCAATTTTTAATACTGACTCCAGGTCCATTAATTTTTTCATTATCGTTATCATCATCATCATGGCAAGGGTGGGCAGGTAGGCTGTGGGCCTGATTCTCATCTCACTTGGAGGAGTAGAAGGGAGAGAAACTCCTCCAAAAGCAGTAAGGTTACACCAATGCAAACCAGGGTAAGTGCGTATCAGAGTCTGACTCTCATTACATTTTTTTCATGGCTTCCTTTAAAATATGAGCAGTTTCTCTTCCAAATCCATTTTAACTGTAATTAACTGTAATGAAGTTTTTTTTTCTGCTTGTATTTCTCAAATACATGCTCCACCAAAGATTTTAAATGACCCTTCTGGCTGCATATCTTATGATCAAGGTAAAATTATTTCTGTCACGTATGTAAGGAGAAGATGAAAAAGTAAGAGATAATTGGAAACTAGACATATTTGCTGGGGTACTCACTTTGATTTTTCCCTCAGTAGATGACTGGTTAAGATGGAATATGCATTTTTAGTGGATCATGGCTGTATTCAGGACTCTGAGCAACAGCCAGGTTGCAAGACTTTGTGAACTACCTGAAATATTCCAGAATTTATGTATCCACCTTCCCGGTTGAAGCTGATTTTGGAGGGGTATTTTACCCATGTTTTTTTAATTACTTAGGAGAGTAATTGTCCTCCATGCCTTTCATCCAGGACATAAGATCTTTTCAGTTTTCTCTTCTCAAGCAATAATCCTGAGAACATGTTTATCTTCCATAGGAATCAACAGCAATATACTCATCAACATTTTTTTTCCCTGGTGTTGGAAGATCAGCTAGGTAAGGTGTGGTAGAGGTGGAGTGTGTTTTCCATGCTCCCCACAGGGAAAAAAAAAAAATAGAGGGGGTGGAGGCAAGAGTCCTGGCACTGAGGAGAAAGCCTGTTGAGAGTAAGGCATATCTTCAGCTGTGTGATTTAGTAGACATGCCTCAATTCACATGTCCTCACACAGACCAGGAGCCCCTGGGGATGTGGTCTGACAGAGATACCTTCCCCCTTCTGAAGCCACCATTT
This sequence comes from Ibidorhyncha struthersii, assembly GCA_013398815.1. NCBI lineage: Eukaryota > Metazoa > Chordata > Aves > Charadriiformes > Charadriidae > Ibidorhyncha > Ibidorhyncha struthersii. The sequence continues at coordinate 402,118 of VZSZ01002748.1, forward strand.
TGTGTCATTGCTGGCCAAATCCAGTCACTTGGCAAGACAGGTACCAAAGGCTTCAGGGAGCCTCATATGTGGTATTGTCTTTCTTCAAGGAGCCTGGGCCCTGCTGTAGGATTGATTTGATGCTCCAGTGTGTTAAGCCTCTCCATAGTTACAGATATCTGTTTTACTTGAAGCTGTTCTCTTTGCATAGGCTAGCGCTGCAATGAAGGAGGTCGCCCAAAGTCCATGAGGTAGGAGAATATCAGAGCTGAAGTTTTGTCTGGCATCACCAGTTTGACTCTGATGACAAGTGCCTTCACCATTGCAGTCTCCAGGAGTAATGTCTGGTGGACCTAGGAATGTTGTAAGCATAGGAGATTTCCATAGGAAGTCAGAGATGTCACGCTATCTGGGATGAATTATATTTTTTTTACAGTAAAAATAATTCATAATTGTAGCACCATAGTCTTAGTAGCGTACACTTCTCATATGTCAAACCAACTGATAACAGACCATAAGACAAAATAAATGTGGAAAAGAGCAAACATGAAGCATACTCTGTGCATATATAAAATTAAGTTTAAAATTTTCCTGAAAAATATTGAACTATAAAGCTGTGATATGTGATCACTGCATGATTAGACCAGTCTCCACTCCTTTTCCAGGTTAAATACAAGTGCAAAATGGTGAATAGCCTTGTCTTCAAATCAAAGAAGTTCAGTATGTATCTGCAGTTAAGTTAAAATATACCTTGGCGCCACAGGGACTGGAAATCAGTTGGGTTGACTTCTGTTCCATCCATATCTTTCCGCTGTATCATTATACTGGCTTATTATTTTTCTTTTGACTCTAAAAACCCATTCCAAAGAAAATGAGTTTAAAACAAATTGATAGAAAACTTCTAAATAAACAGAAGCCTTTAACCAGACAGATCACATGAAAATTAAGGAAATGCTGGGAACACAATGCCAGGAGATAAATAACGAAATTATTTCTGTATGTTGAATTACTTTCCTGTCTTCCAAATGGAAACACACATGCAGTGATTAATTGTCCAAACAAAGTCAAGGAGACACTATGTCTTCTGCTTATTTTTTTCCCTGTGGGATCACATTTTCATCTCTGGAGCTGTTTATTCTCAACCGTGTACCACTAGAGGGTGCTCAGATAGCAGTATTACCGGGAATTTATAAATCTTAGTTTCTGGGATTTTTGGCTTTGACGCAGCTAGTTGTGGCTTTAATTCTCATCTTCCTACTTGCTCTGGCTGGTTTGTTTGTTTTCCCTCCATCTCTTTATTTAGAGTTTCTGCAAGCTGAGAGACTCTTGCTGAATGAGTTAGTAGTTCATCATCTTGATGTTATTTTAATGACATTCGTCAGCACAGCACAGATAGTCTGACTGCATTGCTCCTCACATCATGGCCAAACATGACTTACCACACTGCAAACGTGAAACCAGCATTAAACAACAGCTTCCAAGTGATTAAAATAGATGCGGTGGAATCCCGGAATCCAGGACCATTTCAGGGTAAGCAAACCTGTAGCACTTGGCTCACTCCCTCCTCTATCCCCTCCAAAAACTAAGGGTATTTGTCTTCTCCGGACTTATCAGCTTCCATTTCCCATGCAAGGAGACATTCCATGTCCTAAAATTACTCATTTTGTCACCCATACTAAAAAGCCTAATCAAATATAAGGCTCTTTGTATAAGCCTCATGCCTGGTAAGTGTTGCAACTCTTCCAGTAAGTACATTTCACTGTACTATGTAACATCACCATCCCATGTTAAAAAACCTCTACCAGGTAGAAGCCTTAGTGGTGACTCTAAAAACCTTGCACGTAGACTGTTTATACACTCGCCAGGGACAAGGAGAGGAAATTTTCTGCTCCAGTCTACGAGATAGGTCAAGACATTGTAAAGAACAATTATTTAATTAAAGAAAGGTTTGAGAGATTATAGCTGAAAAAATCAAGCCCACCTTTTAGGGGTTTCCTGGAATTAATGGATTAGAAGGAAAGAGCATCAGATGGACAAGAAGAAAAGTGTGTTTGACTGTAGGCTGTTCGCAACATTCAGAGGTGGGTGGGTAAGAGGAAATAAAGTCTATGTAAAGAAAGAGGTCAGGAAAAGTGCCTGACCACCCTGTGGATACAGAACTGGGTGCCTTTGCTGTATACAGCTCTGCAGGCATGTTGTGGATGAAATTGCTCAAGAGTAAGCCAGAGTTTTTACTTACTGGACCTAAGAATGTAAACTTTCAGGGACAAAACCAAGGAGTTTTCTTAGGGTTTCAATGAAGTCACTCCCTTTGATGCCGGATTTTACCTCTGATTCTTTTCTTCATTGCTGCTCTGTAGAAGAGGGTATCACATTTCTTCAGGGAGGTTTTGTTGACCTTCTGCTGAAGCAAATGTATCTGTATAATGGTGGTCTTACTAACTATTAGCTGATGCTAAACTGCTCCTTGTACAAAGGATGATGAGAAAGCAGTCCATTTGCCTTCAGTATTTCCTATCAGTCTCACTTCAGAGCCATGTGAGTAAAAGAGCAGCAGTAGCTGTAGATAACCTTCTCAGAATGGACAGGGGTATCATATGAATTCCTGTTAGATTAATTTCAGTTTGATCATCCTGCTACTCTTGGCCATGAGATAGGATGAGCATGTGATGATGGTCACAGATAGGAAGAGGCAGAACTGCTTTGGGATAGTGTTGCCTCCTCGGTTGTATTTGATCATTCCTTATTTCCAGTTGGTCTTTTGTGTATGTAGAATCATACTTCTGGTTGTGCTCAGGTGACCAAGTGTCCTGGTTTGAGGCAAAACAGGACCAATTTTGTTCAGTAACTTTGCTTCTTAGCTGGGCCTCTTCTAACT
>VZSZ01002749.1:0-54380 GCA_013398815.1 Ibidorhyncha struthersii
TCCTTAAGACGCACTTCCCTCCCACCCACTCCCTACACCTCACAAAAATGCCTCTTCTTGGCATAGTCAGCCTGTGTGTCTGCCACCTCCAGGAGCATCACAGCCATGTGGACTCATAGTCATGTGAGATCTTAAGGGACACCAAACCTCCACTTTTCCAGCACCTGGCAAGCCAGAATTTTGAGCGCCCCCACCGCAATCTCTCTGCCTCTTCTTTTGGGCTTACACAGGGAATTCAGCCTGGCAGTTTCCTACTTCCTAGTGGATGGCGTTCCCTTTCCCTGGCGTTGGATTCTCTCCCATGAACCACCACTTCTCCCCTTGAGTGAATGGCAAAGAACATACAGCCTTCACAATGGAGACTGTCAGCAATAAGTGCCTCCTGTAGTAAGAACATCCCACGATCTGTGCCAAATGCATGCTGGGCCAGGAGAACAACCCCAGGAATAGGAGAACCACTGCATGGTCATTTCTCCACAAATGAGCTTGCATCATGGGCAGGTAAGGACACTAAACCCCAAACATCCACACTTACCGATCTTTCTCTGAAGAGGTGCTGAAAGAAAAAGACAGCATAAATAGAGTCTCCACAGCAGCTGTTGGGAGACCTCCCCCCAAAAAAAAGAAGAGTCAAAAACCAGCCCACAACTGGCTGTGGGCTTCTTCTTCACTGCCAAGAAGAACGGGGTAAGGAGAACTCTGGCAGTGGGCAATAGCTTACCTGGTAAGATAATGAGAAAAAGGAGGCAGATAATCCAGAGCACATTTCTGTGTTCTGAAAAACGGAGAAAAAGAAAAAAAAACATAACTTTTGTGTCAGTATAGCACACACATACAGAGAGTCATGGGGTCACATAACCGGCACTTTTTGGATATGGTGCCCAGGAGAACACTTTCAGCAAAATCATTTATCTGGAAAGATTTTGAGGAACACAAAAAGTCTTAAAGATGTCTGAAATGAGATATTGATAATTCCATTTTAAATGGATTTTCCGCATACACACACTGACTACCAGATTTGACGTAAAATGTGAGGTATGTTTTTTTTCCCCCTTTGGAAGGTTTTTACTATTTTCAATCTTTGCAATTGGTCTCTATTAGTATTCAAGAGGCCGCTCTCTCTGAAGTAAGCAATACTGTTCTAAGTGATACCATGAAAATATTTTTGCTTAAGACAAGTTAACCTTCAAATCTTTCACTGAGAAGAAATTTCAGAGGAAATCTCAGCCTTAGCATTACTGCTCAACACCACCTTTCAGGCAGAATAACCCTCTAACAGCCTAATGCGAAAGTCTGGTACAAATCTCAACAGCTGGTGATCTGAAGATCTGCCAGAAAAACTTCTCTGCCAGCACTGAAAAACAGAAGTTCATACTGGGAAACAGGCTAGTGCGCATTTAGCTTAGGAACCCACTGTCTTCCTGGCCTTCCTGGGCTCAGCAGATGCTCTTCCCATTTCAGCTACAGTCCTGACAGTGGGGTGCCATGACTGAAGATTCCTTGACTTCCTCAAAGTATTGAGCTGTAGGCTTCTCTTAGGCAAAGTCTCATTCCCTAACTACTGTACCTGTTAGTCTTCATAGTACAAAATTGTATCAGTTTTCTTTAGATATATGTAGTTTACACTGTATACAGAATTGTCATGCTTAACTAAGCCTGAGGAAAGGAGTGCACCTCATTACAAGGAGGAGGACAGCCCCACCGGGAGATAAGGACTTTTGTTTCTCAGAATCTTAAAGTTGTCCATGAAGAACAAAGGATACCCCTGGACTACTGAGATAATGGCAGCATCCTAGCCCTTCTAACACCTCCGTGAAACCCTCCCGTTATCTGATGTCATAGACAAGCAACTGTAGCAAGACTGACTCCAGGGACATCTAGATCAATAAAGAAGTAGATGGATGATGACACTATGGAAATATCATTGCTTTGCAAACAGTAGTGTGTGTGAGTTAAGCAGCAAATTAATCAAATCGTGTTGTAACTGAACATTTAAAGGTATAAGAACCATGTGTAAAACTACATTTGGGTTTCCCAATTGGACTGGGACACCTCATGCACATGAATAAAAGAATTACTCTTGCAGTTCTATACTTTGCGTCCTTGCCTCTCTCCTCGCTCAGCACTGGCCAGCTGTGAATTTTCATAACACTCCCAAATGGATTCAACTATCGAGTGTTGTGAGCAACTGAGTGAAATAATTCACAGCATTAGGCCCAGCCTTCTCATTAGTGGAGGATGATGAGGTAACCAAGCAAAATGAGGGTAGCTTCGCTGGCTCAGAGAATGCCCAAGCATGTGAAATAGGTCTCAATTGCTGCATACCTGACTGTTGAGCAATCTGTGGACTGTGTTCTCTCTCAGTGGTGACAAAAGAAAGCGGCGGTTGTCCACAGGGTATCTCAATAGAGCTTTCTATTGCAAAAATATTGTCCGTCTCATGTACAATGCTTGTCTGGGCCAGTGAAGATAGGTCTTCTCCTTGGGGATTAACCCACATCACTTTGGGCTTTACATAGGAACCTCTTATTCTGCCCTTGTATGTACAAGTGCTTGACTGTGGCACAATTTCATTCATGGCACCTGTAACAGAAGCAACTTAACACCACCGCATCTGGCACAACACTGAAACACCAAGTATGGTATGAAAGAGATCTCACGGAACACCTGCACTTTTGTTGTTGTTTCATCTCTAACCAAAACCATCTGGGTTTTGAGCATTTAATTTTTAGTAACTCCACACTTGAAAGAGTCATATGAGCTTTCTGTGTCAAAGAGTGGAACTGCTGAAATAAATGAAAACAGACAAGACTGTGTACAAGAAACTTTTCCTAAACCGTAAGTGATACGACCCGTCCTTTCAGTGAGAAGGGTAAAAACAGAAGTGATGCTAAAGAGATAACAATCATAAAATCATAAAATCATAGAATTGTCTAGGTTGGAAGGGACCTTTAATAATACAGAGTCCAACCATCAACCTAATACTGCCAAAACCACCACTAAACTATGTCCCTCAGCACCACATCTACCGTCTTTTAAATACTTCCAGGGATGGTGGTTCCACCACTTCCCTGGGAAGCCTGTTCCAATGTCTGACAACCTTTTCAGTGAAGAAATTTTTCCTAACATCAATCCTAAACCTCCCCTGGTGCAACTTGAGGCCATTTCCTCTTGTCCTATTGCTTGTTACTTGGAAGAAGAAATACTCAGGTTCAGACTGTTAAAAATAAAGGAAAGCTATGAGCCCCTAAAGCTACACCTAAACTCTGCCCAAAGAGGCAGAGCAGTGAGAAGATCACTCTCGATACTTTCCTGGGTGATTGATTCATGGTGTTCCCCTGAAGATGCCACAAGGCCAACCCAAACCCCCATTGCCCAACAGCAAAGATTTCTCCTGAAGAGGAAGATTCTGCAGGATGCTTGGGGCTTCAGGGAAGGTGCCAAGACGTGTCCAATTTCAGCTTTTCTAGCAATAATGGAGGGGTCTAGCAGATGTAGGTGTGAAAACATGACCTACCTGATCGGCTTATCTTGGATTTGATGAGTTTGACTACACACACCACATCTATGTTTTCACAAGGCACTGTGATGATGCTTTGCACTGTGAAATGGTCTCTCTCACTCAAGGTTACATTGGTCTTGGCCTCCACATTTACTGTGTCTCCTCCATAGCTCATCCAAATGACTTCAGGCTTTGGGTACCATTTTTTTGACTTACACGTGTAGCGACACATACTCTTCTCTTGCAGATCTCTGTCCAAAGTTGGCTTATACCCAATTGCTGTAACAGTCAGTGAATATGAGACAGAGTTAGAGTTACTGCAAAATGACTACAACAACAACAAAATAAACCAACAAAACTCAGAAAGCCTCAGTATGTTGCTCTAAAGAATCATAGCTCATAAAAACAACCATACCTGGTCAGATCAAAGGGGTCATTTACCTGGACTCCAACAATGGTGAGCTTTAGGGTATCTTACCACAGAGAAATAATGATTCAGCCCCTATATAGGGATTTATATAGGGATATTCCGCATCTTAATGGAGTTCCCTGTTGCACTATTTTGCACATGACAAGCCACATGCCTTGTCCCCCTCAGTGTCCAGGTTTCAGATATTCAGAACTGAAGCAAATCTTTCCAGCTACTTCCTGCATCTTTGTTTATTTCCCCATTTTTCCAAGTAACCGTTATGCATGATGGAGCCCTGCTTTCCTGGAGATAGCTGAACACCTGCCTGCCAATGGGGAGTAGTGAATGAATTCCACATTCAGCTTTGATTGCATGCACAGGTTTTGTTTTACCTGTTAAACTGTCTTTATTTCAACCCACGAATTTTCATACTTTGACTCTTCAGATTCTCTCCTCCATCCCACCAAGGCAGGGAAGGAACAAGCGGCTCTGTGATGCTTAGCTGCCTATTGGAGTTAAACCATGACCAGACTTCAGCTGTCCAGCAAGGAACAGGCAGAGCCACCGAGTCATGACAGGAACTAAACTCAGCATGGTCATAGCCGGTTGCATTTCACTGTGCAAATCTCCCTGCTTACCTGTAACGTCAAGGTGAGTAGCAGCTTCCTGTGTGACAACACTGCCATTCACTGCACAAACGTATGTCCCCTCATCAGCTACTTGCACTTGCCGGATAACCAGAAGAAGTGTTCTTCCCTGCCAGTGTCCCGCGATCCTCCACTCTTCATCTTGGCTCTGCGCCACCATCCCACCCAGGCTGGAGGAAGAGCACAGTGGAGAATCCTTCCCCTTTTCCGTTTTGTACCAAAGCACGCTTGTGTCAGAGGGGACACTGTCTGTCACCTGGCAGGACAGAGTCACTTGCTCTCCAACCAGGACAACCGATGGTTCAGTGCTGATGATGATAGGCACTTCACCTGCAAGGAAGAGGTGGGAGCAAATGTATTTGTTTTCCCTGCAAGTGTAATCTTTCCATAGAGAGAAGAAAGCCACATGTGTTAACTGAATCAAAACCAGAAAGCTGAGCTCCAGGTCAGAGTCTCATAGTCCCTTACAATAGTGAGGACAGGGTCTTGAGTCATTGCTACCACCTCCTCCAGGCACAGACATGCTTTACAATTACCAAATTTCCTCATTTTATATACGTCAGCTGTGTTACATACTCATGGGTATTATGGGCAGCAATTTATTCAGGAAGACAGTAAGTACACGTGTGCAAGGACCGCAAACCAAACTCACTGAGCTAGCTAGGATTAAGTTACCACACATGAGGTGCAAAGATCTGTACAATGATCTATGCACTCTGCAAATTTACAATCTACAAAGCAATCTGCACAGGCTCCTGCTCTCCACCGGCCCTCGGTTTGTGACCTGGGAGAGACTGAACACACCTCTCTCACATGTCTAGTAAGATAATACAGCTACACTGCTTCCCTGAAATAGCTGACACCCCCGAGCAAGACTGAGTTGTCTCACATTATCAAGACGAGTGATGTTATTCCAAACTTGGGCTTGGAGGTTTCAGACACCGCATTTGATCTACAGCACATTTGATCCCTTAGGGACTGTGAACTGAAGTGCAGGCGTGATATCTTAGAATAACTGGCTAGCTGGCTACAGTCAGGAGTTTCTTACCTCTGAGCCACTTTCCAATAAAAACACATGTTAGAACAGCAGAGGACAGGACTAGCACAAACTTCCTTTCTGAGCACTTATTCCATAAATCTTCCAAAACTGCCATTTGGGTCAAGTCAAATTGCTTCTGTTCCCCCTGGAAGTGGATGATGTGCTGTGAAAATGAGAAAGAAATCCCAGGAGGAATGAAACAGAGAGAAACACAAAGGCAGCACATGGCTCTGCCTGCTGTGTTTAGATCCTGTGAGACTGCGTCATGTTGGTGCACTCACCTGCAGCTCATGGCTCCTTTCTCTGAGGGAAAAGCTTTCCCATTTCCTGACAGTCCCTATTTTTGGGACATCTGACTTCAGACTGATTTGGATGGCAGGCCAGAAGTCCAGGATGCCTACTGCCAGTCCTGTACGCATATTACTAGGCTCTCATGCAGTGAGTTGCATGTGTCTAGGAAACTAGGATGTGCTTCATACTTCCAACCCTACTTTGATTCTGCAGCACTGTGTCATCTGGTGCAGGAGGGTCTGTCTAAGAACACTATCCTGGATGAGGATATGACAGAGAATCACAGAAAATCATGCTTTTTCTTCATTACAGATGAGCAGGTGTGGCCCTCATGCATAAATGAGAGAGAATGGGAGCGACTGCCTGGTCTGGTTCTCCCACAGTGTCCTTGGAAACTTTTCCAGACTTAGGAGGCCTGAAAAAAGCAATGTATTCTGCAGAGGTGTAATACTGCAGCTCACCTGTGCCTAGTCAGTTGTGACTTTACTGTCATCAGCCACTCTCTTCCTCCTGTGTTCCTCACACAGCCTGGCTAAAGCAATCAGCACACCCCACTCCCTATCTCTGTGGCTGCGTTATCTTGTACCTGCAATCTATCTTGACTCCCAACAAACTTGTACTCTTGTCCTCTCTTAGCAGAAAATGTTGGTGAACTGGTGAAGGGCAGAAAAGGGGTTGTTTGGTGGGGCAATAAAACTGGAGGAACTGTTAGTGCTGTAAGGAAGCACCTGGAGAGTCCACCATGACTTTCAAGGGTCTAGCATTTAAATGCACAGAGTATAAGCAGGAGGCAATGCAAGCACAGTGCGGGAAGGCACCAGACATCATACCAATCACCTGAAAGGCAGGTCAGAGGACAATAAGGCATCCCCAGGGAAGCCCCCTCCCTTTGCTTTACTGAAGCCCAGAGTCACACTGAGCTGCTTGGCACAAAAGCTCAAGTAAATACCAAAATGCACAATTACCCACATTCTGAGTACCAGCTGGCATTTACAACATCTTTTCATGATAGTCTATTTGAAGGTCAGAGTATTAACATTTATATCTCAGTCCTTCAAAATTTAGAACAAACGAAACCAGCAAAATATGTACCTGGCTGTCACTGGTTTTTATGTTTGCATTCTTCTTCTACAACCCCTAATTCCCTGCTATGCTAAATATTTATACCTATATTACAAAGCTCATTTTAATAGATATTTACCACTCCAAAGCAGAGGATGTTCCATTTTCAGTCAACCACATTGGAAGAACATTACATATCAACGAAGTATCAGTTCAATGAGTAAAGTAACTAAAACTACAGTACAAATCTCAGAACAGTACCTGATTAACTAACATAAATGCTCATAGGTTTAGTTATTAAAAAAATGCTTCCTTACTAACATTAATATACCTTTACTTTATTTCTTCTCATTCATTAATCCTCAAATATCACTTGTGAAGGAGTAAATAGAATATACCTGCCCCCAAAGACATCTAGAATATATTCTTTTTCTATTTTCATTGTGCGTCCTTTGTAGCATTAAAAAAAATCTTGTGCTCTTACCTTTTGGAAGGAGTGTCTTGGCTAGAGATTTTAAAACATACAGGAAGGAACAAGGTGACTCGTTACTGCTGAAGTAGGAGGAGCAATTCTGTGCTACCAGGAAAATGATAAGAAATACCTTTCACCTGTTGGTGAAAAATAAAATCAAGGAGTCTAGTGTGAGATGATAGGTAAATATAAGAAACATATTTTCTGGGTGTATTGGGTGTCTGTGACCAGGTTTTGGGAGCAGGGGGTCTGCAAGTGTGGACTCTGTGGTAAAAAGTGAGGGGCTGCTTCCATGTGGGGCACAGTTGATTCAAGTCGGCTGCAAAATGGACCGACCACAGGCAGCAGCTGAGCCAATCCGTGAAGCTGGTAACACCTCTGGAGAAGACATGTTTATGATAGGGCAAAATGCAGCACAACAGTAAGGAAACAATGTGAGTGCAACAACCCTGCCGCCACCAAGGTCAGACAAGGAGGAAAGGGAGGAGGTGCTCCAGCTGCCAGGGCAGAAATGCACCTGCAGCCTGTGGAGAGGATCACAGTGGAGTGGGTACCCACACTGCAGCACCTGGAGGTCCCTATACTGCAGCACGTGGGAATTCCCTGAAGGAAGGTGCAGCCCGTGGAGAGCCATGTGGGAGCAGGTTTATCCTGAAGGACCGCAGCCAACAGAGAGTCCATGCTGGAGCAGGGGAAAAGTTTGAGAAGGAAGATCTGGCAGAGAGGACCTGTTATGGACTGACCATGATGCGCCATTCTCCAACCCACTGCACCTCTCATGGGTGCAGGAAGGTAGAGGAGCTGGAAGTAAAGGAGTGAAGATGACCCTGGGAAAGAGGAGCACAGGGGAAGGTGGTTTAAGTTTTGTGTCTGTTTCAGTGTGCCCTTGTGGCCAAGAAGGCCAATGGTGTCCTGAGGTGCATTAAAAAGAATGTGGCCAGCAGGTTGAGGGACGTCATCCTCCCCCTCTACTCTGCCCTGGGGAGCCTCATCTGGAGCACTGTGTTCAGTTCTGGGCTCCCGAGTTCAAGAAAGTCAAGGAACTGCTGGAGAGAGTCCAGTGGAGGGCTACAAAGATGATCAAGGGACTGGAGCATCTCTCTTATAAGGAAGGGCTGAGAGACCTGGCTCTGTTTAGCCTGGAGAAGGCTGAGAGGGGATCTCATCAATGCTTACCAATATCTAAAGGTAGGGTGGCACGATGATGGGGCCAGACTCTTTTCAGTGGTGCACAGCAACAGGACAAGGGACAACAGGCACAAGCTGGAACACAGGAAATTCCATCTGAACATGAAGAAAGACTTTTTTACTTTGAGGGTGACAGAGCACGACAACAGGCTGCCGAGAGAGGTGGTGGAGTCTCCTACTCTGGAGATACTCAAAACTTGCCTGGATGCCGTCCTGTACAGCCTGCTCTAGGTGACCCTGCTTCAGCAGGGAGGCTGGACCAGATGATCTCCAGAGGTCCCTTCCAACCCCAACCATTCTGTGATTCTCACTATCCAAACCTATTCTAACTAGCAGTAAATTAAATTCATTTTCCTTAAGTCCCTGTTTTTCTCTTGGTGGTATCAGACTTGACCACCTGGAGCAAGACCCTGAGGGGATGAAAAAGACCAGGAGGCAGGTTCTTCTATGGATTTTTGAGATATCTTTGACTAGCAATTATGTATAATCCCATGCATGGTGGGAAACACCCTGTTACTGTTTTCCGTGAGCCTGCTCCATGCCATCCATCCAGATAAGGAGCTTGTGGGCTATAAGAGTTTTGCTATATGCTACAGGCTGCTCTTTTCTCATAATCAGATGTCTGGTCTTCCCAATCATGCAAAAGTTTGCTTACATCCTGCCATCACACTGGTAATGACATGGTATGCGATGGATTAAAAACACTCTGCATTCTCTAAGCTCCTTTCCCTGTTTAAATCTGTTCATCATCTTTCTGTTCATGGACCAACCTTAAGCCTGATGCACCAAAAGGAAACACATCCATTGGACACCTGCATCCCATTGGGCGGGCTCCTTGCTGCCCCACTCCAGAGGATGAACACACGGGAAAATCAGGATGCATTGGGCAAAGTTGGGCACCTTAAGGTGACCAGCTCACCTGAAGATTTCTACTGGACATACACTTACACTTAATAAAGCCTAAGTTGAGGGCACCTAAACTGAAGCAACTATGTACCACTCTACATTCTGAGCAGTATCCCTTCAGGTGTATAACAACCCCTTTTGGTCTTCTGAGAGGTTCGTAACCATTCTGCTGTCACTTCTTCCTACTGACACTTCTCTCTTACTCCAGCATGAATCCTCTCCATGGGCTACAGTCCTTCAGGACCAATCTGCTAAAACATGGGTCCTCCATGGGCTCCAGTTCCTCTCACAAGAACCCACTTCAGGGTAGGCTCTCCATGGGCTGCAGTCCTTCAGGATAACCCTGCTCCACCATGGGCTCTCCATGGACCTCAGCTCCTTCAGGGCATATGCGCCTGCTCCAGTGTTGGCTTTTTCATGGGCTTCAGTGCGATGTCCCCAGAGACTGCAAGGAAATACCTGCTCCATCACAGATTCATCCAAAAATTCCATGGGCTGAAGGGGAGCCTCTGCTCTGGAGTCCACAACCCTCTTCTCACCCCTGCAACCTCCCCGCCTCTAGCTACCAAAACTTTGCTATGTAAACCCAATACCATTTCTAACTGGAATTTGACCATTTTGACACAAACAACTGAGTATTTTTGATAGCAAATAGTTTAGAGACTGAAAAATGTTTTACTCCTCCCTCAGCCTGTCAAAGTTTAACCAAGGCGGGTGTGAAAACAGGAAATAAAATGAAAAGAAAGTGCAGATGGTATGAAGATTACTTTACGTACAATTTATTATAAAGTTTTTGTGTGATGGTTTCATGTTTGATAAAATCTTCAGGCATTCAGTCACATGTTTTTTCTCCATTCTCCATGGCAGATTTTTTCCACAGACACTTAACTTAGCTCATTTCAGTTCATCAGATCTCTAAACCAGCCTGAGTCAATGTCAGGAACATGTAAAACTCAAAGTAAAACACTATAGGCTTCATTTAGAACCAGCTTTGAATGTTACTTCTGCCAAGTCTTACTGGCAGCAAAAGGGGTCAGGTTCAAATTCAAGGTGGATAGCAGTCCAACAAAACCCTTTGCTTTCACCTCCATTGGGAAAGTTATATTACACTTTTGTGGGTTTTTTTTGGGTGCTTGGAGAACAGAACACACTTTTGACAATCGGTGTTTAAATGTAAAGAGAGACACAGAAATCTAACAGCTTAGAGGGGGGAGCCATAACTCCTTTTTTAGCTGTACCAGCAACAACAGATAATCTTTCCCTGGGGAGGCACCTACTGGATGAGGGGGTTGCTATCTCCATCCCATTGTCACAAATGCTCAAGGCTGTATTAATGAGTAAAAAATGCATTCAAATGGGGAAAAATTATCCTTGTCACCAAACCATGTTCTAATTAAAAAGACAACAGAGACTGTATCAGGGCCTCTACAAGGGCAAAGATTAGATTCCCTAATGATCATAATAATTTGAATGGATTAACTAAATAGTCAAATGCTTCCGATGTTCCGTTTTTACTTCAAGCACTGATTTTCTTCATAGCCATTCCTCTTGGATCATTCAGAAAGGACAATTGAAAAAATCTTTTTCTTTATCCTGCTCTTTCTTAAAAAAGTGCATTTTTTTTATGGTTTATAAACATCTTACAATTGAAACAGAGCTTTGAGAGTATTCTCCACTGAAAAGCAATCATTAGATGTTTTCTCTGTTCTCTTAGTTGAGAACAAATAATATTAAAAACTTCTTTTGCTTTAAAGTACATTTTTTTCTTTTTTTGAGACACTGTAATTTTCTTTTATGACTTCTCCCACTTTTTCAAGTTTTCCTGTTTTTTATCCCCAGTCCTACTCACTTTATTTTATAATTGCTGATGTCCTAAGCCATTATAGTCTCTCCTCCTCTCACTATGACCTCTTGGTAGAGAACTTTGATTCTACAACCCATTTGATTTGAAAGCATTTGAAAACCCATTTGAACCCATTTGATTTGAAAGTTTCCTTTTACAGTGTCTCCAAAGGGACAGGGATTGAGACGGGGTGGATAAGAAGTGTGAGCGAACCTCCCCGTTTGGATAGAAATGGGTAAAACTTTTCTGCAGGTTCCTTTCCAAGCCTTAGAGGCATTCTCACCATGATACTCATTTGCTCTGGCTCATAAAAGTTCAGTCGTCCTTTGTCCAGGTCCAGAAACACACCGATCACTGAATAACCCATCTGCTGCTTCACAATCCTGCGGTTTCCTGCGCTAGAGAAAATCTCTCCCTGGGACATGTGCAGAGCCCAGTAGTCCTCCCCAGGAAGGGTCCTTTCCTCCTCCTGTCTCCTCTTCTCCCTCACCACCCCCACCACCCAGTCCTGCTGCTGGCCCACCTCCACCTCCCAGTAGTATTTCCCAGCTGTAAACCCTTCCTTCCCCACCAGGACAGAGGCTGTGGAGGGCATGTTCGGGCCAGCAGGTTCAGACGCGTTGCTCTCCACGTCTGGAAGCTCGGGCACCTGGAGCTCCAGGACTTGGCAGTCAGGATTCACAGTAATGGGAACTGGACGGGAAAATGAAAATCATCCGATGAGCAGTGTGGCTCAGGGACCTCTCTCCACATGGGGCTATGGGTTGAAGCATTCGAAGGTCTGAGTGGTCCTGGTGCAATTTAACAAAGAATTGAAACATTCCCCAGAACAGGGCATGCAACCATGTGCTGAGAGGCACCTTGGAGCTCTCACAGCCATGTCCTCTTTCAGGGTGAAATTCCACATGCTTTATCATAAATTTCTCTCTCTCTTTTTCATACGGCCATCCATCCTCTCCAGAGTTATGTCCACACCTCACCCCAGATTTTGACACCTTTCAACAACTCATTTTTTTCAGTTTTCCCAGCAGCCGCATCCCATCCTCATTTTGTGTTATCCAAGGCAGGTATACTCCTGAGACTGCAGCTCAGGTGTTCTATCTCTAATATAATGGCATTCTCATTTCAGGGTAACTTGGACAGATGGCTGCTGAATTTTCAAACCCTTCCTCCTGTCAGCTTACCTGCATGGCTTCTGGCTTCCCAGAAATCTACAGAAAGAAAACGGACATTAGAATCAGAGTATGGTTTAGGTTGGAAGGGACCTTAAAGATCATCTTGTTCCTCCTTCTGCCCTGGGCAGGGACACCTCCCACTAGACATGGTTGCACAGAGCCCCATCCAGCCTGGCCTTGAACACCTCCAGGGATTTTCCTGTCATCACTCTGATTCTGCATCAGTTTTGGCTTTTCTCATCTTTACCCACCAATACTAACATTCTGCATAATCACTAGTATTTTTAAACTACTTACCCAGCTCTGCTTTCAGTCGACCTGAAATGGAAAGATATTCCAGTCACTAACATTGGTTTGCTTTTCCTTTTTTGTTCCAGTTCTTCAAAATGGGACAACTCCCAAGCATGGAATAGGAGACTGTTCCTCTCCATAGGCTGATATTTCACTATATTACTTGGCTTCAAATCCAAGGATAGTATAGACATACTGACCTGAAGACTTATCTTATTGCTTCTAAACTTGACAAGAGTGTCAGATTTACATAAAATGTGTTTTCTTACCAAAGCGTTTTTTCAGTTTCGACTTTGCTGAAAAGGAATAGTATAAATGAGTGATGTAAAAACTCAAGGCAAAAACTAAAAAACATTTCTGGAAAAGACATTAGAATTGCATCACCAGTTGTTCCTTATGGGAACACTGTGTACACTTACATTGGAGATCTCTGTCATTAAATTTGCAGGGTAAAAACCAGTTATATTTTTTTCTTAATAATGTGAGAAGAGTGAAAGGAGAGAATGAGAAAGCTGAGCTGAGAGTTTTGGCTCTGTGAAATCTGCAGTTGTGTCCAGGTGAAATGTGGTGCGGAGGGACATGGTTCAGTGGTGGACTCGGTAGTGCCTGGATAACGGTTGGACTTGATGATCTTAAGGGTCTTTTCCAACCTAATGATTCTACGAAACCACAAGGGAGAGAAGAAACTTAAGGCAGAGTCCTGACAGATGTAAATGGACCATCATTAGGGTCTAAGGCACAATGCATCCTGCACATGTGGGTAGAGAAGTAAATATCATTGTCCTCATTGCAGCATAATCACCTCTAATAATATTTCTGAGAAGTCTTTTTAAATAAAAGTAAGCTAATTATACGGAGTAGCTTATTTTCACTGAGACTGGAGAGCATCCATTCTCAATGAATATTTTAAGAAAATGAGATTTACCTGCTCGATGTTTGGTTTTCTCTCCCTCTGAAAATTCAGCACATAGAATAAAAGAAATAATATTAATGGAGTACTTATTATATACAAACTGGAACTTAAAAGTTACTTAATGGACTGTGGCACTGCATTCCATAAAGCCTTAAACTTGTGTCACTTGTGGGAAACACATCATTCAAAAAAAATTTTGTTTGTTTTACAGCTAAGCACACACACAAAAATTCTACAATACTCTCTTTTCTGAAAAAAAAACAAAATAAAACAAAACTAAATATGCCTGGAGTTTTTCACATGAAAATGATTTGATCCAGATGAGCCTTGCATTCCATTTTAAATGCTTAACTGCATTAAACAGTTCCATCAAACCCAGTAATCAGACCAGACCAAATAACCAAACCAATGCAGAAAAACCCCCAATTGGGCATAACTTTAGCACAAAAACAATTAGACACAATGAAAAACAAAAGCATCTTACCTAACATTGATTCCAGTTGTTTTTTTTCTAGAAAAGTCGGTACAGACATATCAGTGCAAGCTCTTTGATAGAGTGGCTTAACACACTCAACAACACCAATACACAAACCCCATCACCATCTAGCAAGCGCATCCTTGGATTACACTCTCAACTGTTTTGACTTAAATACATGTAAATCCAATCTACAGTTTAACCCATGAATGTATCACACTATTTCAACTTTATTATACTTAGATAGCTCATTATATTATTATTTAAAACCTCATTAAGCTGGGTGGGAAGAAGACTTAGATGTATTGCTGGCAGAGGTCTTTCAAAGCCTGTTTATATCATGCCTGAACTGGCCACATTTAAGGACATTCAGATGCACAGGCACACAGGGCATTTGAGGTGCCCTGGGGTACCCCAAGTGCCATGTAGGTGTCTCTCTAAAAGATCTCTGGTCTCCTATAGAAGTTCTGTTAGTTCAAATTGAATCTGTCAGGTACAATCAAAGACAAATGAGGTATTTACTTCCTTCCAGGGTGGCAGCTAGGAGATAAGTGGGATGGCGAAGGACATCAAAAAAGTTCCAAGGCACCTGTATGTACATAGGGGAACTGAGCTGTAGGCATCCAAGCTCCCAGTGGAGATCCATGAATAAAGTTCACAGTGTTTGCAGGGCCACTCAGCTGGCTAAAAATAGGTCCGAATAACCTTGAAAAAGGCAGAAGAGTGGTCACCAGCAAGAGAAAGAGTGCTAGAAGCTTACTAGGGACTTTCCATCCAACAGCAGGAATTGGGTTTGAGTTTTCAGAAAGGTCACTGCCGGCCCATGTTACTTCTGTGTAAACACCTGTGGTCTTCACTAGAGAATAGACATCATGTGGGGTATGATGTGTGGTTGTCACTGTCTCTTTAATATTGAAAAGGGCTGCCACTCCTGTAATTACTTTATTGATAATCAACATTCGAATATTGTTTCCCTGAATTTACATCTTTGAGATCTCTGAATATCTTAGCATCATTTCAAATGCAAAGGACTTTTACCTTCTTCTATTTCCATCTTCGCTTTTACTGAAAAAGAAAGAAAATTAATCATAATGTTAATTATTCTTGTAAACTTCCCTGTCATACAACAGCAGCACACTTTATGTATAAAACAGAAAAAAGTGGGGTTAAAACTTTAATTTAATTTAACCTAATAAACTTCCCAAGGTTTCTTATTAGTCCAAAGAATTAATATTTTTTATACCAAGATGTGTCTTGTTTCTAATGGAGTTCACAAAAAAATGAGGTAACATTCTGAGACACCCAGTCCTTCCTAGGCGAGTCTTGGCCCAACCGTAGCCTAGCTGAGGTTCAGAGACCAAGAATAAATCCCTTCTGGCCCCAGGGACTTGTGTATCCTCAACTGCCAAACCTGGTCAGGGAACAGAAACACATATGCCTCAGGGAATCAAATTATTCATGCCATGCAGTTGTCCCTGCTATGGTTATGGCATGGGGCAATTAGTATTCTCCCAAACAATAAGCAGGTATCAGCTAGGTGACATCATGAGCTAAGGGCCACTGCCAATAGATGGTTTGACTGTGGATACTCAGTCCTGGTGAGCAGGAAAATTCAGCACAATCCACGTGAGCTATGCCATATCCCCCCATCCCGTGGCAGTGGTGTTGGACTGGATGATCTTTACAAGTCCCTTCCAGCCCAAACCATTCTATGATTCTATGCTAACTGGTCCATTTTATTTTCAAGAACAGACATAGGTGGGGAGTAACAAACAGATGTATTAAAATATTAAGTTGCTTTCAGAGTCTTATGATGTCCTTGGGTTGGATCCTTTAATTACTCATGGCTGTTTGGTTAATTCATTTAGTTCTTCCTCTTCTAAAGAATCTGAGGAATGCTTCTGATCAATTAATTAACTCTTGAACAATTACAACCAATGTTTGAATATGTATAACAGTCAGCATATAGTCATGACTAGAGCTTAATGAAAGAAGGAAACAAACTGTTTATAAAGCACAAACAAAAAAAATAATACAGGAACTTATTACACTGTGCGGTGCAAAAATAAAATTAAAAACTACAAAACATTTGGATGCAACTAGAACTGCTAATTAGGTCTGTAATTTAATATAAATGAACTTTCCAACTTACAAATTGTCATAGTTGTCATATTTGCCTTCCTCATTGCTTACCTGAGCTAACTGTTTTCTTGTGACTACCTGGTTAAAACAAGAGAAAAAAACTTTTTTTGCATGTTTTTGTAAAGTACTACTGACAGAAATTAGCTCTCTGATTTGTCATTTAGGCTCTAGTGTCACTGACAACACTGAGTTGTCTCCCCAGTGATTACAGCTAGGAATCTACAGACGTAGTTTAGTCTCTTGTCAGACATAAGCTGTCTGAGGTAAGGACATGAAATTTGTGTTCCTCCTTGTTCAGACCGTGTACTCCCCCCCCCCCCCCCNATTTTGCTTGTGAGCTTTTATTAGTCATGGATTTAAAATATGAGTTGCTGTGATATTTCTAGATGCTGACAAAGATAATGTACAAAGATATACTTACTTCTCAGCTTAGAAAATACAGCGGAAATTAGGACCATGCTAAGACATAAAATTACCAGGAAGATAATCAGCCATTTTGAAATGTTGGGAAAGAAAATATCTGTAAAAATGACCAAAAGGAGTTATATTCTGTTAACGATTAAACAGAAAGACAATTAAAATGTAGGATGCAGTCAATGCATTTGAGGAGATGGTGAATTTGTATTTCACTTGTATTTTGTCAGTAATGTTGCTGAGGAAGAGATCTAACCCTCCCCAGCAGGACTAATCCAGGGAGAATCTTTCTCTGGGTATCAGATTCAGAATTATGAAGGAGGTGTCTGAGATAGGTAGACAGGTTTCCACAGTTCATGAGTCACAAAAGGACAGCAATACTGGCTCTGAGTTTTTTTCATGGACGTGTTGCATTTCATACTAAACTGAGCAGGTGATGGAATGAAGGAAGAAACCACCACCAGAAGCGTGTTCACTCTTGTTTAATTTGGTTCAATGAATATCTGATTCATCCTGCCGTGTATAGTGCATATGCCAAGAAGGAGGATCAGATTGGTTCCCTACATTGGCTGTTTCCTATTTTCTCTTTCCAAGTACCCCCACACTCAGTGTTCTGGGATTTCTTGATGCTGTCCTGAAAGGGCCTTTCCTCCCACACTTCTTCAAGAGCTTTACATTGCACTCTAGTTCCCATTCCAGACCCAGACATTGGATTTGTGGTGCTGAAGTTCTTCTTGGGATCCAGGCTTATGAGGCTTGCTTCAGACTACCTGATGCTTGTCTATATACCCAGCAAACAGAAATGCGTAGAGTTCTACAGAGTACTGGGGGGCATGACATTACCCGCACTGCAATTACACAGTAACACATATATTAAAAAAAGAGGGAAGATAAAAACATAGACTAAAACCATTTGTGAGATGCTGAAATTATCACCTTGGCTCTTGTGACCATAACTATTGTTTTCAGCTATGCTCTGTGAAACCCACCATCTTATTAAATGGCCTGGTAACCTGTTTCTGGGTAATGGAAGCTTTTAGAGTGCTTGACTAAGGAAATATGTCATGTTTGTATGTGCACACAGTTGTATTCTTAATCCGTTTTCATTCAGCTCCAGCAAATGGACTGCCTTAAATTTGAAGAAGGGAACAGAGGAAGCCTTGATACTGCCTGACCCCTACTTAAAAGGAGAAACTGATTCACTAGGTGCTGTTGAAGGCTGTGCAGTCAACTAGAAATAAAGGTGGAAGAAAACTACAGCTGTCATGAACCTTTTACCAACACTGATTCTGGGAACACATCTTCAGGCCATGACACAAAAATGCGACCTGTGCTATTTAGACTGTCTTTTTAATCTTACAAGTAGGTGACTACAGAGCTCACCCACCTGAGATCAGGACTCGAGACTCACTCGTTGTATTTAGCAGGTTGTTGACTATTCTGCAAGAGACTTCCCTGTCAGAGCCTGGTTTTAGGTTCATGGAAGTTACAACACTGTATAGGCCTGCAGGTGTCATTGTCATCTTTGTGGTCGATAGTTCCTTCTGGACCTGTCCTTGGCCATCCAGCCAAACCACCTCAGGTTTGGGAAACCATCCAGCTGCATGGCAGGTGAGGCCAATGTCCTGCTTCACATGGCTCCTCAGGAAAATGGAAGGCACACCACCTTTAGCTAAGAAAAAGCATACGTATTCTCCATTTCAACCAGTACTGAGAACAGGAAACTGTCTGGTATATCTTGAATTCAACGCTTCTTTTTATATCTATATATAGCTATTTGCTTTGTGTATATATATATATATATATTTGTATGGAAGTACACAGAAAGACTTCTGAATTTAAACTGTGACGGAGACTTGGGCTCTGAAGTTTCTTAATGGTCAACAATTTGGAGTTTTATCAGATTGAGAATAAGAACAACTAAATGGAGATCGCAGCAAACAGAGGTAGCTGGGGATGGCAATTCTGGAATGAAGTTGCCAGTGTAATCTCCTAGAATCTTGTAAACAAAGAACAAAAATATCCCATATAATTATTACAATTAAGGGATTACAGGAAGCCTATGAACAACTAATGCAATCTGTCCATGAAAACAAAATGTATTAGTGTCTCAGGCTAATAATTGCAAGTAAAACTCTTACTGACATCGTACAGATCCAGTCTACAGTTCAAAAAAGAAGTGTTGTTTATATTCCAGATCTCAGAAAATTAAATTACAGTGTTACTTAGATGTTGAACCCTTGTTTCACTGGGAGTTTTAAAGCTAAGAAGGCATCTTCAGAAGGATCTGGCTGCAATATGAGATGCTACAATACCTATCGAGTGGAAATAGTGTGGTGCATCAAGAAGAATGTGGCCAGCAGGTCGAGGGAGGTCACACTCCCCCTCTGCTTTGCCCTGGTGACGCTGCATTGGGAATACTGTGTCCAGTTCTGCGCTCCCCAGTTCAAGAAGGACAGGGAACTGGAGAGGGTCCAGCAAAGGGCTACACAGATGATGAGGGGACTGGAACATCTTTCTTATGAGGAAAGGCTGAGGGACTTGGGGCTTTTTAGTTTAGAGAAAAGATGACTGAGGGGGGATCTGATCAGCGCTTATAAATACTTAAAAGGGGGATGCCAGATAGATGGGAACAGTCCTTTCTCAGTGGTGCCCAGTGATAGGACAAGAGTAATGGGCACAAACTTGAATGTAGGTAGTTCCATCTAAACATGAGAAGGGACTTCTTTCCTTTGACAGTGGCAGAGCACTGGCACAGGCTGCCCAGAGAGGTGGGGGAGTCTCCCAATCTGCAGACATTCCAAACCCACCTGGACACCATGGTGTGTAACCTGCTGTAGGTGACCCTGCTCTGGCAGGAAGGTTGGACTAGATGATCTCCAAAGGTCCCTTCCAACCCCGGCCATTCTGTGATTCTGTGACTGTGAAATTAGTTCCTGTGTAGCAAGGAAAGCATGGAGGAATGCATGTCCACTTCCAAGGCCACCACATTAACTGAAGCTAGCTGTGAAGATGGTATCTATGAACATACTGAAATAGAAATAGGAACAATGAGGGCCTACCCACTGCTTTGTTCTCGGGCTGTGGGCAAGCAGCAAGGTAAGCAGTGAGGTATTGGGGTGGGACCAATTGATTATGTTGACCATTGAGAAACTCTGGACAATCAGCTGAGTAATGGCTGATTGCACAGTAGATATCTAAACTTATCTTTACATTGGCCAGCTGAATACTTGCAGGGTTCCCTGAACTTTCTGACTGGGCTTTCACTAGGTATGAAGGAAGATTGTACTCTCAAGTCACATAGAGCTGCATGTGTTCAGGTACCTAAATGAAGGTATCTCAAACTAGAACTAAAACTTGCCTCAAATATCAATTATAGCCATTAATTTAGAGAAAACTAACTAAAATCAAACAAATCCTCCATGAAGATATTTTATGCATCAAATTATATTAAATTTATATTATAATTCCATCACTCAGTGACAGATATACATGTTTCTGTTCAGTTCCATCTTTGAATAAAAAGTGAGAAAATTGCCACCGACCTGCCACTTTCAGTTCAATTAACACATCATGGTACGTGTCATTGAAAGAGACTGCACAAGTGTATGATCCTTTGTCAGAGCTCCTGATGTTCTTCAAGTGCAGAGACATGTTGCCAGCTCTAAATTCACTGTGGAAGAATTCCGTTCTGCCTTGGTATCTCTCATGTTGTTTCTCCTTTTTATTTTTTCCATCGTATCTGCTCACCATTATTTTTTGAGACTGTTCATGAAATATCCACTGGACAGAGAATACCTCAGGAATGTTATCTGCTACCACGTGGCAGGGCAGAACGACCCCTTCTCCAATGACTGCAATGATGGAACTACTAGGAGAAGAGCTAAAAAGTTGACCTGTGTGAAGATAAAATGGCAGCTGTTTCTGTTTGTCCATATCACAATTTTTGTGGCACTGCGTCAGACAATCAGTAGAACCAATATCACTCTCAACAGGAGAGGAATCCAGAAGAAAATGAAAAAAATAAAATGGCAGATTACTTAGATGAGTAATTTTCACATTATGTGAGGCTCATGGAGTTTATCCTTCAGTACTCTGAATATTAACTTAAGCAAATTCATGGCCATTAGGTGATGGCTACTGAGAAATCACAGAAATTGGGTGAACACTGAGAAGTCTGCAGCAGGTCAAATATAGGATGCAGGATCTATCTATCAAAAAAGTAAAGGTGGGATTCAGTTGTCCAAATGCTGGTACCAGGTGTCATGTGAAATGTCGTAGGGTCCATAAGATATCCCTATGGTGCTGACAGATATGGCATATGGCCTGCAGCAGATCTGTACTCATGTGAAGGAGCAGCTGTAGAACAGACCAGAATACAGCTGTGCCTAGAAGGACACTAGACATTTATGTGTTGGCACCTGAATCACATGTACAATGATTTGATAATCTACGTTTGAGCTGGATGTCCTAGGTTCCCTTTGCAATGAAGGGGGAAAAATGGGCAGCTTCAGAGATCAGCCTTTGTTAAAGGGCCAATGACTTTCTCTTCCAGAACTTTTCTTTGAATGGTAAAGTCTTGTGTTACTACATTAAAGTTAAATGTGCAGATTTCATATTTCTAAAGATACATGAGATGAATCCCACCCACAATATATCTCTTTGAAAGTGAGAAAAAGGGAAACCCAGGACATTTTACAGCAGTCATTCTTATTTCAGTTCTAAGGAAGAAAGCAGAATAGAAGAAAGGCTTTTTGAAATAACAAAATAAATAGCAACCAATGTTGATTTGCAAAGAATTTATACCACAGTAACTTGACTTTATTCCATGGCAAGTTAAAAATCTACCGTGAAACACTGAGGAAATATTTCCAGTATCTTTTCATAAACATATAATGTTACTTCTTAAGCTGTACGGTATTGCACCTGATGAAGCCCAAAGCCCCCCAGTCTCTGCTGATCTTCTATCACATCTGCTAGCTCCATTCAATGGGAAATCTCAGATACACTGAAGCATTTACAATGGCACTAGGTACCTGTGGTTAGGCACCTGAATACCTCACAGGGTATTACGGTCCAGAACTGGGAACCTAAAACCAGATGTCCAGTCTTCCAAATCATCAAAAGGACTAAAAGTAAAAGTTACATCTGAATAAACTGGGAGAGAGCTTGCAACTGACCTGCCACTTCCAGTTCAATCATTGGCTTGACTACATTCCTACTATACTCAGCAGAGATCTAGCTGGTTCAATAGCTGGTTCAATTCATTCTGCAGTGAGTCTGGTCATTGGGTAAGATAAGAGTTCCTTGAACATCCATCTTTGATGCCCTGAGGTATTCTAGACATAGGCTACGTGATGGGTCTGTTCTATTTTGGAACATCAAGAAGTAAGAAGACCATGTAGTATCTAAAAGACCAGTAGATACCAATGCATGAGCAACTGAATCTTATCCTAGATGCTGAGCTGGCGTAAAGACAGCTGCTTGTAGGAAGCTAAACATAGGCAGATGAGTCTGAGAGCGAAATCTAAAACTTTGGACACAATTCAGTTGGCTACATCTAGCCGGCTAGTACTGACTTAGCCTGGAACTTCCCAGCTGGCCTCTGTTCACCAGTCTAGAGGGTCATATGTCTCCTGCAACCACATCATATCTTCCAGCCTATGAAGGTGTCTCAGGTACCTTAACATATATCAGACTGCCCCAGGGTCTTATTTGGTGTTACAATTTGATGGTTTTGTGTCATCCAAGTTAGAAGAAAGATGTGTATTCATTATTTTTGAGTTTTACATTTCTATGCACCTGGGCAGAAATAAGCTGATTTATTAAAATATATTCAAAACAGAACTATTATTACCTGTAATGAGGCATGATCTGCATTGAAAAGTCAGTATGTGGATAGCTGTCAGCCACCAAAAGGGGGAACCCATCAATATCCAGGCTTCCTAATCATCCACAGGACCAAAAGGGAAGCTTCCAGATGCAATTCCTGTGTGACTCCTTCACTCTCTTCACATGTTCAATGCAAAAAACCAAGCATAATTGCAGAGATAAATTAATAGGGAAAAATAGGAACGAACTTACAGATAATGGGGATTATCAGAGGACTGCAGGACATCCTTTCTTTCCTCACTTCCCTGCCAAATTTACCTATGCACACGTTGCAAGAGAAATACCCTTTTTTTCTCCTCTATTCAGCTGTCCATTTTTACCTTTGTCTTCCAGAATATCTTTATTACATTCACTGGCAATTTTTTCCTTTCAGTGAAGAGTTTAAAGCATTTCATCTTGTCTTTTGATATTAGCAGGATGCTATATTTTTCTTCTCCTTTCTTATAGTAAAAAAAAACCCAAACAACCTCATAAGTAAATTCCCAGGAGCAATAACACTATAATCATCTCCCTGTTAACTTACATCAACATTTTAAAGAGAAACTTGTGATGTAATAATCAGCATTTTAAAGAGGAACTTGGAATGTAACAAACGTGACTGTCCCCAGCTTCCTTCCAAGATCTTTGCTTTTGACTCACTGCTGAACTAATCCATACTCACAGAAAAGATACATAACTCAAACTGACTAGTGAGCTGAAAGGGCACAACACAACAATTATAGATATAACAGCTCCTGATCTCCTCTGATTTTCTGTGCTTTTTCTCACAATCACTGAAAAAATCGAGTGCTGTCAGAGGCAGGTATTCCCATCTGAAAATAGCAATAATGCATCTACAGCAGGCAGGTTCATTCCTGCCAGTGCAAACGATTAAATCCATATCAGTTAATTCAAATATCATAGTAAACACAGTGAGTTTTCTTGGTGGATTTAGCAAAAGTGTAATTTCTTACCTGAATAGTAAGAACCTTAAGACTTCTCTATGGGGATATGGTTGTGGTGAACCTTTGTCCTCATATCTTTATTACCACGGAAGCTTGTGATTACATTTTCCACATCCAATCGGGCTAGAGACAATACGACTGGGGAAAAGGTAGCTGCCAAGATTCATATTGCAAGACAAAAATAACTTATTTCTTCCTAACTCATCTCTCTGTACTCCCAGCTGGAACAAGGTAGGGATGTTCCTCCTCATCCTCCTGTGCAAATTGGTTCCATGTTCAACCAGAATTTAGCCAGAAAGCGCTGCAGTAAGACAAGTATGTCATGAACAACTTCGCAGGGTACTTCTTTTCTATCACATGCTTAAGTGTTTCCCTCTTGGTAGCGTTGGGATTTATTTCCATACTGTTCTTTTTATGTCTTGTTGAAGATCAGAAAACAATTTCAATCAACTTTCTTCTCATTTTTATCCTTCAGTTTTTCTGACTCCTGGTCATCCTGTGAACAAGCATTTAGTGCTCTCAAGAGACTGCTGTCTCTCTTTCTGTATCCAGACCGTACCAAAAATTATTGAAAAAGGGATATCCCAGAACTTTCATGTGTGGCAGTGTAGTAGTATGCTTTGGTTTTGGGGGTTTTCTGGGTTTTTTGGTTGTTTTTTTTTTTTGGGGGTGGTGGTGGTGGTGTCTTTGGGTGTATTTTCTGGGCTGAAATGCTGTCTGGGAAAATAAANTCCACTGGCACACTTGACACAAAAAGAAACAGTGTCCCCATTGCTCAAGGTTGGGTTTTGCTCAATACTCAAGTTGAACCCACTCTCAAACACCCTCCAAGGTAACTAAAGAATTTTTTTTTTCCCCTTTATACCAGGACTTCTGGTCCCAACGCATTTGTGTTAAACCCTGCAGTTACATGCAAAGGAGACTTTTGAAAGAGCACAAAACTGTTTTGCAAGATGGCTTTTCCAGAGACAAAACTGAAGAAAACATGGAGGAGATTGCTTGAAAGTGAACCTGCTGAATGATGGAGCCTACGATGACATCAAGCGTGCAAAATATGGTGCTTTCTCATGTGAATCTTGACATTTCCTAGATGGAGCCATTATTGATGAGGTGAATTTCGCAGGTCCATCTTGCAGCCTCATTAGTGGTGACCCCATCTAGAAAATGGGCACATAGAAAACATCAATTAACTTCCTTAGGGATGCAGGTGCAGGTTGGAGGGTTGTCTCAGATCACCACAGTATCTCAACTGGAGTCCCCATAACATCTGGGTTTGCATGGTGCAACCAATGCCCGGGAATGCAATATTCTGTCTGGGGGAGACTTTTAATGACCCAGACCAAAGTCCGTAGACCTTTTATACACAGATTTTTGGTTCTACTGAATTAGATTCAGCTTTGAAGAAAGTGAGGTGGGAATATTTTCGGTCTGGCAAATTCTTCCGGTGTACATGGTTTGCATTATGAGAAACATGACATATGAAAGGAAACTTGTTGAACAGACAGGTTTTAGTCACTGCATTTGTAGATCAGAAAAAAAAAAAAAAGATATGCTTCAGAAAGACGTAAGGTGGGAATGTCTGGCCTGGCTGCTAGAATTTGTTTAGCTGAATAGCAGAGAAAAGTTGAAACTGCAATAATGTAAATGCTTCAATATAATAAGTCATTATAGATTTTTGAGAAAATTACCCAGTTTATTTTGAACTCTACTACTTCTACTGCACTGTCTGTTGTCATTACAAATCATTGGAAAACAAGCTTAAAAATTTGCAAACCAAAGAACATGTCACCAAAGCAAGCTCACGCTTGGACTTAGGAAGGACAAGTATTGCCAGCAGGTCTTTTCTGCCTAACTAGCATGTGGCTTGCTGAGAAGATTTTAATATCGCTCATCAGAAGCTATCTGACATAGATAACAAAGTGCTATTATGGTACCATCTAACATGAGCCTAATCTAGCAGTGCTTCTGAAAAGATGAGCTGTCTGCTTTTGTAAGAGAACTGCACCCGCACACTGGAGGCATAATTAGCAAATAACCAATCCCTTCAGTTAATGTGGCAGTAAGGCAGTACTTTCTTTTCCACAGCAGATGAGTTACTCTTTAGAAAAAATAAAGTTATGATTTACAGCTTTTTTTCACAGTACATCCAATGAAAGCAATACCCCTTTCTAAGTTCCCATCTCTCTATTGCATAGAGATGGTGTACATGTAACTTTAGAAACATTTTTGGTGCATTTTTCAGGATGTCGTGTGTGAGGGAACGAATGCAAATAATCAGAAAACTGCAGGTTATGGTCAAAATCTTGATAATGGGAGCCCACCTTCATGTGTCAAGATTTAGCTTTCCATTAATTTATCAGGATGGTCTTCAATGTCACGTCTGCAGAAACAGGTGCCTGCATTTTCAGAGTTTCAAGTGAAACAAACATTTTCCTGAGATTGTGGAAGACAGTGGAGTTTGAGTTATGATTCATCTCACGATATGATAAACCACCATATTTGATTAAAGGAACCACCGTCCTGGCTTCCCCGGGTGCAATTAAGCTGCTGTGACCTTGGCTGTTTGAAGGTGATGTTTCGGGTCTCAGCTGGATGTTTATGCTCCCTCTACAGCTGAAGGAGGGACAGGCAGCTCTGCAACATGACTGATCTTACCTGGGGGCCATAAAAAACCCCAGAGTATTAAACCTAGGTGTGGGTCCATGCCTGCAACACTTTTGTATGCAGAATCTGTTCCACCTTTAAGTGAAGGGGAATTGAGCCCCATTTAGTTGTTCATTAGGGTTCTTTTTAATCTGTGAAAGGTCTGAGACTTGTAAATCAAGTTATTTTCTTGCTCACTACAGTTCTTAACTTCCTCTCTCTCTAACACACAAATAAAGCTGGTGTAATTAAATCACAAGTTTTTGCACTTCAAAGTTCTAAATTGTGCAGTTTCTAAATTGCTGTGGTTTCCTAAATGCTCCCTGTCTTGCATATTCATACTTCTAACTTCAAATCATCCTCGCGGCTAATGGGCTCATGCAACAGCCCATTTTAGTTTCTTTACCTCCTATTCATGCTGTTTTCTCAGTTTTATTTCACTGTTGGAAAGCCATACTAGAAAATGAGTTGCACTGCAGCTACAAAAGGGTTTGAAACATTATCCTCCTGCTGTACTTTGTATCTAGGTGTGTAGGGAAATCCAGCCTTTGGATATCTCCTACGATAGGCTGCTAGTATCTGCAGGTATTGGCTGGAATATTGCACCCAAGGGCAAAAAACTAGCTCATGGTGAAAGTTCAGGTTTTAATACTTGTAAGCTTTAGTGAGGAAATCAGTGAAGTCTACCCCCTGTATAGATATGGAAAAAGAAAGTATGTGTGTTCAGTTAATACAAGCCAAAGGTTCCTCACTTTCATGCTGAATTTAAAATGGATACTTTGGATCTTGCTATTCAGGTAAGGAATTAAAGTCTGGCTGAAACAGAATTGTGCATGATAAGGTTTTTGAAGGGGTTTGTATTAGCTGGCGGTTTGCAATTTACAGCCCCCAGGGAATAATTCCCGTGTGGAATTAAAAAGGCTTCTTTCTTGCCTGGATCAGTGGGAAGACGTTACTGTCATTTGTGGGTGCCATTTTAATGAACTTGTTAAAGATCATTTAAGTTTCTTCTTATTTACTTTTTATTCACTGCCTTAATGTAATGAATAAAACAGTCTGCTTGCTTAAGAGTGATCTAAATCTGATCTATGACTTTGGTTTTGAATCAGATACTACCTGCTAGCAACCTTTATTAAAGAGATTATTCACTGAAATTCTAAGTGTTATTTGCTAGGTTGCTCAAAACAGATAGTTTGCTAAAACTGGTGTGGTGGATTGAGTTGGTCTGAGAACTGCAACGTGGTGATCCTGAAACGTATTTCCACTTGTTAAAGCAAATTTCTTTGCTCTTTTCATATCATGATATGGGCTCGTTATGTGTTTGTCTGGCAGGTATATACCAATATGACTTATTATATATACCATGACATAGAAATTCTTAATCAATGAAGTATAACTCAGGTATAAATTTATTCTGGAGATAATATAAAGGATACAGATTTTTACATTCATGTATGTGCAAGCAATAAGTCTTTGCTAGATTTTCCAGAATGTGCATGGTGCAAATCTGTCGTGTTTATTTGTCTTTTCTTTTTTAAAAATAGTATTTGGCTTCTGCCTGAGATCCTTTAGCTTTATTTGGAGGAGGGTAAAACAGACATGAATCCAAAGCAAGACAGACAAGGTTCTGTAGAGCTGCTGCAGTTTTTAATCTTTTTTGTCCTCCTTCATTCACTCTAGATCTTGGAAAAGTTGCCTTTGCATTCGGGTGAATAGTTAATCATTCAACAGGAACACCAATGAATGGGTGCAGATTGCGAGAAGGGGCTTGGCCTTCTGCAGTCGCAATTCTTTGCTTCCTTTTTCACTCCTTACTGCTTCGTGCTTCTCCTTTGTTAGGAAAGGAAAGGTGCCCGTGGGTTAGCAGGAAAGCAAAGGTGAGCATGGCTTAGCCTTCACAAGGAAGAGAGCTCCGAGTGTGTTCTGCAGACCCTGCACGTGAACAGAAACGCTTCTGAGCTCTAAGGAACCCAGTCCCTTCACATGTTGACTTTGGTGATATGAGTAGTCTAGGTTGGTCTAATTTTTTTCAGAGTTCACATGAAGAGCTCTGGCTGGAAGAAAGTACTTACATTTTATACTAAAAAAACTGTTGAAACATTGGATGAGATTCTGTGCACCTATATTTAGAATGATAGAATCTGCGTGCCAGTGCATCCTGTCTGACTTTCTTTACAGCAATCAATAGGTTGCTTCATCTTTCCTATGTTTTCCTCCCCAAGGATCCGAACATACTTAACTGATATACAAGTAAATTCTGCCCATTGCTGTTTTTACTGCCTGTTACTTAGGTCTGGAATTTCCCAAGTTGAATCCATGGTTTCAAATGTGCATCTGCTAAAGGTAGAAGTGTGCAAGCATTTTATTCAAAACAGGAATGATGCAGAAATTAATTTTTTTTTGTATGCTGGCATTTTTGAAGATCTTTTCTAGAAATCTTAGCTTCTTCCTCCAACTAACAATGACAACAGAAGTCTTGACCAAGCAAGTACGAGTGAGAGAAACAACATATGGAGTTTCAGTGCATAGTAGGTGATATCTAGCAGGACTTGGAAATGAATGAGCTTTTTAAAGACTTCTGTCTGCATTATGGTCTCACCTGTCTGAACTTAGATACATGGTATTGGGTTTAGATTTAGCCTCATGTCATCTAGAAAATTGTTGGTATCCTGGCTAGAAGTTTCCTGAACACTGAGTGTCTCAGGGACACTTGGGTACCAGGCCAGTGAAGTGCCCTTAAGATCCAATATAGTGTCCTTCTAAGTGTCTCAAAAATACCTCTCTTTTCTCTGGTTGCTGAGCACAAGTCTTAGAATCACAACTTAATTGACTGACTTCTGTTAAAAACAGGTTATTCTGTCATTTCCCTAATACCACTCAAAGGTACCTAAACACCTCTGAGGGTTTGTCCTTGTGTCACTTCATACACAGCGATATATAGGGAAAAGTGTGGCTCTAGTTTGATGCACTCTTCTCATTTTCTGTTCTGTGCTTGAAAATATTACAGGAATCTTGTGAGATTTGCCGTGGAAGTTTTGCTTATTGATGTCTTACAAAACTGCAAAGCAATGGGCTCCAGATATCAGCAGGTGACAACTCTTCACACCATTATTTTCCTACAGATAATTCATTCAGTCACAGGTAAATCCAGGTTCCATTTTAAGCACAATTTAATTTAAAAAGACATCTAATTTCAAGAGTCAGTGGATAGATAGGGTTGGGTTTTTTTTTGGCAATGCATTTTATTTGCAAATTATTTGTAGCAATACCTTTATATACATATGTCAGACACTCACCATTCCCTCCATTCATTTTCTGAAGCCAGAACAATACAGTTGTGTTATATGAAATCTTAATACACTTGAATCATGCAGATAGCACAAGGCCTAGGCAATAATAAAGACTGATTTAAATCTTCAACATAGGATTATAAATAGACTCACAGCTTCCCCCTCCCCCAGATTTTTCAGGGAGATTCCTTTCTCTGTTTTGGAGTAATCTTTCAGCTTGGATGACCTGTCACTTTATCACGCTGAGAAAGAGAAGGGTCCTTTCTGTGTCTCCCACTTTAGAGTAGGGAACTGAATGGGAAAGTAAGCTCTGTAAAGGGCCATTAGTATTTTTTGCTGTTAAACCTCAACACTAGGCTTGTCTTCTTTCACTAACAACCATTTTGCACACCTGTATTTGAAATGAAATGTACTTACTGTGGTGTGATTCATCACTGAATGCTGCCATCCTAGTGAAAACATTATGGACATCTGAAATCAGGTCAGCAAAATCCTGCCCTTGTGAGTTCTGGCTTTCCAAAATGAGCCAGTCTTTCTGCATGACAGATGTGCCATTTCTGCTTCTGAACCAGTCTACAGACTGAGCTCAGTACTTTCAGCAGCATCTCCCTGAAGTTACACTTTGCTCTTAGGATAAGTGGTAGTGGTGAAGGATGGTGGAGGATGGCAGGGGCCTACAAAACTGTGCTTGTCTATGCTCATATGGACCTACCGAGACATGATCTGCTTACTGTCGCAGGATGTCTTGCTTTCCAGACCTCTTGTCCCATCGGTCTATGCCTGGTAAATTAACCTTTACAGTGGGAGATGATGGAACTTGCTCTTGAGAGAACATCCTGGTCCAGAGCATTTTCTGATTTATTGATTTATGCCAGAGCAGAATAGCCCCTTTTTCTTACATTTACATACCTGTATGGATTCCAGTTTCCTACGGGAAGAAATGAGAACATTTGTGACAGTACTGCATCCAGCTCTGGAGTCCTCAGTACAGGAAAGACATGGACGTCTTGGAAGGGGTCCAGAGGAGGCCACGAAGATGATCAGAGGGCTGGAGCACCTCTCCTATGAGGACAAGCTGAGAGAGTTGGGGTTGTTCAGCCTGCAGAAGAGAAGGCTCCAGGGAGACCTTCTTGCAGCCTTTCAGTACTTAAAGGGGTCTTATAAGAAAGGTGGGGACAGACATTTTAGCAGGGCCTGTTGCGATAGGACAAGGGGTAATGGCTT
Source organism: Ibidorhyncha struthersii (assembly GCA_013398815.1). NCBI lineage: Eukaryota > Metazoa > Chordata > Aves > Charadriiformes > Charadriidae > Ibidorhyncha > Ibidorhyncha struthersii. Next base: position 30,763 of record VZSZ01002749.1, read on the forward strand.
TAAACTGAAAGAGGGGAAATTCAAACTAGGTAGAAAGAAGATTTTTTTTTTTTTATGCTGAGGGTGGTTAAACAGTGGCCCAGGTTGCCCAGAGAGGTGGGAGATGCCCCATCCCTGGAAACGTTCCAGGTCAGGTTGGATGGGGCTCTGAGCAACGTGATCTAGCTGAAGATGTCCCCTCTCATTGTAGGGGCGTTGGACTAGATGACCTTTAAAGTTCCCTTCCCCCCCCAACTATTTGTTTATTCTATGATTCTATTATTCTATGACAGGTAAGACTTATGTCTATATTTTCTTGCAGGCCAGTATAAAATCATTCCTCCTGACAAGCCTGTCACTGGAGTCATTGGAAAAGGAGTCATCCTGCCCTGTCAGCTGAAAGTTAAGATAATCCCTGAGAAACTTTCTGTTCAGTGGATATTTATTGGAAACTCCAAAAGTATCGATGTGACCACTTATGATGGAAAAAACATATACAATCCAGTTCATGAGGATGAGACATACAAGGGCAGGACAATTTTTTTTCAGTCTGAATTTAATAAGGGAAACGTGTCTCTTTACCTGAAAAATGTCATGCTCTCGGACAAAGGGAAATACACCTGCAGTGTCTTTTTTGAGAATTGGTATGACGAAGTAGTGGTTGACCTGGATGTGGCAGGTAAGCAGAATGGCAGGCATTTGCTACTTCTCCCTCAGTCTAGTTGTATAACATCAGAAAGATCTATGAGGTACCAGTGGGTTGGATTCATCTCACTTGCTCTTAGCCATGTGAAAGACAAGCCTCTGCCCCACATTAGGCTACTTCTATTGCCAGCAGACTATGTATAGTCATAGATGTCTTTTTGCTGTGTCTTACACCTTTAAAACATTTAAAGGTAGAGACATGAATCCTATGGTAAAAGAAGCCCATTTTTGCAGACGTGAAGCAACTGAAGCCTGACTGAAACTGCATTTGGTACTGCAACCTGCTTCTCATGCTCTTGCCTTACACATCATCTCATTTTCTGTCCAGTATTCCAATTTTCATGTATTCATGGTGTCGCCCAACTTTGTTTTACTAACAAATTTCCAGACAGTGCAATGCTATTTTATTGTAATTCCAATTGTTTGTGGAGATAACAAAAATCAGTCCAACGATCTGTCTCTACCAAGACTGTAAAAGGGAAATTACGTACAAATGTCCCATTTTCATGTAACACAGGAAGAGTTATTTACCAGCAATTTAATGAGAACTAAAATTTCAAGTCTGATGAATTTACATATTGTGTTTATAGATAAATGTGGGGAAGACCTTCCCACCACATACTGTTTAGCGAGAGACTATTTTGCTTCCCCTTTGTTGGAGTTTGTTTGTTTGCTGTTCTGTAGCTAAAGGTGATGAGTCTTCCGTGTTCCTGGACGGTCATGTGGGTCAGGACATTGGCCTCACCTGCAAGTCACAGGGATGGTTTCCAGCACCCGAAGTAGTTTGGCTGAACAGCAAAGGACAGACACGGAAGGAGAAAGTGACCACCCAAACCAAAAATACTTCTTCAGGTGTTTTTGATGTTGTAAGTTCCATGAATCTCAAACCAGGATCTGACAAGGAAGTCTCCTGCAGAGTAGTCAATAACCTACTTAATGCAGTGTGTGAATCCCGAGTCCTGATTTCAGGTGAGTGACCTCCAGGATCAATCACTGTTGGTAGGCTACAGTCTGTTGTCTCTCCATTGACCCTGGAGTGACCCTGGACACCCAGCCCAAGCACAAACAACTAGTGTTTAGATAGAAAACATGATAAAAAGTCCATCTTTATGTCTTAGATTACTTGTTACATTCAAGATACATCTTTGCTATAAATACTAATGGAGAGCTCTTGTTAGCTGCCACCTGATAACACTGTGCCAATTAGGATGGGGATGGATTTAGAAGTGCCAATGGAGAGACCAAAGGCCCTATAAAATTCTGACAGGGTACCCAGCACCATGTCCTGAGACAGCTGGACTATGCTGATGGGAAATGTTGAATGTCTGCTTCCATCCCTTTTTCTCTCCATAACACCACCACGATTACTCTGAGCTTCAGCATGTGCCTCCCTCTAGATGGATTCCTAGTCTGGAAAGTAGGTAATTATATTTCAAAAGGGGAAGAGGGAGTTCCTTTTTTTTTTTTTTCCCATCTGAAGTGCCACTGAAGACACTTCTGCTTTGCTGAAAACTTCATCTTGCAGTTCAACAGTGCAAATACTGGCCTCAGAGATGGGCTGCTGAGCACATCTCCCTCATAAAGAGGTAGCTTCTCCAAACATGCCTCTACCCATGGCAATCTGAGTCTGAATTAGCATGGGTTATGCAGTGTAGAAGCACAGTTTGATTGCCTGAACACAGGCATTTAACACAATCTCTGATGGCCTGGAATAGCTGGCAGCACAGCACATGGATGTACTGGGATTCAGGGGAGACCTGCAGCCTTTAGAGGTGGTGGGAGGAGACAGTGAAGGATACATTACCGCAAATAAAATGGCACTAGACAGATATGCTTTGGCCACTGGAGCCTGTCATGGCTATTTCACAAACATTCAGTTGAAGTAACACCATTTATATTTTACAGATGTCTTCTTCCCTTCCACTTCACCTTGGATGACGGCCTTCCTTGTAATTTTATTTCTTAATATAGCTGTTCTGGCTGCTGTGGGTTATAAACTAAATAGTAAGTATTTCCATCTACAACAGTTGATATGGCAGTTTTCATCTACAATGCAAAACACAGTTAATGAAAACTTAAATAACATTTTAACATCAGATTCAGAAAGAAACATATGGGAATGAGAGGGAGAGAGAAAAAAATAGCAGATATATAGTTAAAAGTAGAGTGCAGGTGGGGGCTGCATGCATGTGAATGCACAGAAAACCTTTTACAGGGCGGGCACTCCTATGAGATGCCATTTTGTATGACCACAGATATTTACAGGCATAGAATATGATTTTATCTTTTAGAATAGTGGATTTGTGATTTTTTTCTCATTTTAAAATAAGAAAGTTTGAAATTATACTTCGGTACCCCCAATAGACATGTTGTTTAAAAAATGAAAAAAAATATTAAAAAGATTCTTTGTTTTTCCAGGTAGTTTTACACAATCCCGTAAAGCAGGTGAGTAATGAAGAAGCTAAATAAAACCCCACACCAACATATTTTAGGAGAAAAAATTATGCTTCTGGGCCAGCAACAGTCTCAGAAGCAATTTTATAAGCATGATAATAGTACAGGCATGATCACTATCTAAGTATTTCAGTTTTTCAGAGCACCAGGGTGAAGTGGGAGTATTTGGACACTGCTCAGCTCTGAGTATTGCCACTGCTGCTTAAGCAGGGAGCTTTGCTTCTTTCACTTGTAGACAGATCTCGTTGTCTGCAGAGACAAATTGGGGCACTCTTCTGCTGTACAGACTTCAATACAACAACACAGTCAATGGCTTGTGTTGCTCCAGAGCTCACTCAACTCTTCCTCAAAACAAGAATAAAAAATAATCATATATACTGAAATGTCAACATTGGTTGATGAATCCAATACAAACGGTTATTTATCTGCCTACCTACTTGCATGTGGAAGTTCTCCTTGCTTCTAGCATTTCTCCAGATGTGAGGTTATAGGGGGGGTTCTTCAGTAAATGGTTGCTATTCCAGTACCTCTTTTTTTCTTCGGGTACTTCTAAGGTCTTCTGGTATTGATATAACTTTCTGTTAAAATGACTTAGTTTTTCTACAGAACCAGCATTCCAGATCCTTTGATTGGTGTAATTTATTTTTTATTGTTTTGAGATAGTAAGGTAGTTAATAATTAATATTGCTTTCTTTTTTTTTTTTTTGTTTTCTCAGTAAGATTGAGGAAGGACATGGTAACAGGTAAATGTTCCTTGGAAACTGTCAGGTTATCTTGATAATATAAAATTCAAAAGACACTCCTCTAGGGCATTTTGATTTCTTGGTCACAAGTCTCAAAAGTAGCAGTTCTTACCAACATAAAAGATTCAATGACAATTAGGCACATTGCCCATTGTAATTAAAAAATATTGACCCCTTCATAGGTAGCCTGGAGTAGAGTAAATCACTCAGGGCAATCCTCTGATGCTTGCAATATGGTGAACAGACTGATACACCATGATCTAATACGATTGCACTAATATCTTGAGGCGTAACCTTATCAATGCCGTAATGGCTCTGCAAATGCCATTGTTCTGTGCCCGGTTTATGCTCCATTTTTTTGCATGGCTGGGTCACTGTAATCTGTGTATTCTGATCTTGTGCTTCCTCTGTTTTAACCTGCTAATAATTCCTGGGATTATTAGAGAAAAATAAAACTAAATAACAAGCCTTGAACTGTTTACTCTAAATTACACCCTATGGCTTTGAATCTGATCCAGGCAGTTTAGCCTGAAGAAACAAGTAACAATTCCCGCTGCTATTTCTGTGAATTCTGTGTCCTGTCAGCATATATTTATTTTCAAATAATGACAACAGTAAACAAGACAGGGCCCAGACATAGTCTAGAAAAGCTCAGTTATCTCATTTTGGTCTTTCAACTTACCAGTGAGATTCAATTTATTTAAGTTTCTAAAATAATAGAAGTCTCAGGGTCTTCCTGAGGGTCTTGTCTTTGCTGTCAGCTAAGACAAACAGGAACATTCAGAGAGAGATCAGATTGAAATTGTTTGAGAAAGCTATTATTGGGAAGAAGACTTGAGAGCTGAGGGATGGACTTCCTACATTGACTATAAGGGACCTACAAAGCAACTAGATGAGATAAGAGACATTCATCTTGTAAATACTTAAAAAAGGGCAGATGAAGGTCATCTGATCTGTCTAGCCAGTTAAGGTCTCCTCCAAATTTGCATGCTCATTTACCTGTTTGTTTATTTGACTTCATAATTCTCTGTGTAACTCAACCTTCTTTACCTCGTCAAATAGATTAAGTTGATTGTGGGTGGTCATATGTTAATATATTATTGAAGAAAAAGAAAGTAAAAGTATTCAAGAAAACATTGTAATTAAAATTTTAAATCTGACACTGAAACTTATACATTAATAATCATGTATCTTTTCTTTCAGAAAAAGAACGTTTGAAGGCAGAACTAGGTAAGAATACAGCTTTCCTGTTTCTTTTAGTACTTCTAGGGTGCATGTTATTTATATCCCCAAAAGAGCAAATGGGATGTAAATTTTTATACGAGGTAATTCTGGATGTGTCTGTTCCCTTTAACATTTTTATGATTTGTTTTCATGTTTGATTACAAATTCAAAAATTATTCATTTTTCAATAACTTGTTGGAGGTTTAGTAATTGAGGACAATGAAATAATTTATAAGCTCATCTCATCATTTTTAACTTCTAAATTAAACTAATTGGACAGCCAGTAATGTTTTTTTTTCCTTCCTTTTTTTGTTTTGTTTGTTGATCAACTTAGACTTCCTGAAGAACACAAACAAAGGAGGTAAATATAGTTCTACAATTAAGACAATGTTAATCAACTCTTACAAGTAGGTATATATGAGAGAATGAAAATAAACTCCTTTGTAAAAAAGCATAGTGGCTTGCCTTTATTCAAATGATTGTTATTTCTATTTCATTTTTACTCACTGCTAAAATATATTATTTGGCGTAGCTCTATTTCTAAGAGGCTTGTGATACTTTTCTTTCTGCTTCTGTATAATCTCTCTGCCCGGCATCTTGCTGACTGTACTGAGATTTCTTGAAGCTCTGACCTACTGCTCCTGTTCTTTTTCAATTTTTGGTCAAATTATTCAAACAGCTGTAACTAGCACCACAAAGCCAAAAATGTATGGCCTGGACTATGTATCCTTAGAAATATTGGCTTGGATGTTTAGCTACATACAAAATAAGAACTAAGGAAAATGGCGTATTATGTGTCCCCCTCTCTTCCTGCTTCATCCCTCAACTGAGATACCCACCTGGAGAGGACATATACAGCGAAGACCCCCTAGAGGTCAACTTCTTTGGATGAGTAGGCCTCCTGAATGCCAGGCAGGAGACTTTAGGGCATCTCAAATAACATTAGACAGCTTTGTGCCTATGAATAGACAGTAGACATTAGACAATTTATGCCACAATAAGGAGGATACTATCAGTGCCATCAGTATTCATCAGCAATATTTCTAATTGGACCCAGAGAACTCATAAGTAGTCACCTGCATTTGGTCACCTAAACCTGCATACCAAACTATCTGGACTGTGTTAATTTGGGTTGAAATTCAGCTGTTTATACTGGGATATCTAGATTCTGCTAAGATGCCATGAGGTTTCCTAGCCAAGGCACACCATTTCAGACAGCACTGGAAGTGTACAACTAAGGGAAGACCAGTAAGAAAAAGGAAAAAAGAGTGCCATAAGTCTAGAACAGTGCAGTACAGTTGTGTTAATTTACACCTGACTTTTATCCACAACACATGCTTTTAAGAGTTTAAGTTGACAAGTTTTCAGATGGCAAATTTTAAGGGAAAAAGTCATTTCAGTATTTGCACTGTGACAGAACTATTTCCTTCAGACCTCACCTCTTAATCATTATCTCCTCAAATTTTCATTTCACTTATTAAAGTCATTCTTTTACAGCAATGTCTGAAAATGAACATCACCTTGGTAAGAAATCATCTTGTATAAATCTTACATTTTTATAAACCTCTTAGAAAATCAAGCAAGTGTTCAGATGAGCCTGACTATGCCATCTGTGAGGGTGAAGCCAATGTAAATATCTCCTCACAGTGACGTTCGATGTTCTCCTTCAAGAGATATATCACATGGCTTGCTGTAAGACCTTTCTGGACAATAAATATTCTTCCCTACCAGAAGTTTTTCTTACTTAAAAACTCCACCAAAGCTACAGGCACCTATGTTGCATCATGGTTTTTTTCCTTACCAATCACATCCACTGGAACCATTAAAATGGCAGGCAGGAAATTAATCTCCTCCACACATCCCAGCTGGCTGACCTGATGTCCTCTAAAATGCTTATTAAATGTAATCAAATGCTGACCTTCTCTATAAGGCCCAGGTTGTGTCCCTCACCTTGCAAATAAGCCTCAAAAATTTAAATCACACAAATTAAAAAAGTCCTCATACTGACATGGCGTTACTTGAGCGTCTATTGTTTGGGGTTGTCTGACTTTGAAAAAATCCTCACAAAAAAAGTGTTATTAAATAGAACATCTTTCTTTTTCAGACCGACTCAAAGCTGAGCTGGGTAAGTGGTTTAAAAGTCATAGTTTAGAGCTATATGTACTGGTGCATTAAGTAAAGTTAGCCCCGGGGAAGAATCACAGTAATGACAATAATTGCAAATAAATAGACAGAAATACTGCAGGTTGACAAGTATCCAACTGCCCAATAGATTCATAAAACACTACTCTGTTTTCTTTATGTAGATTTCTGGGAAGCCCGGAGGCATGCAGGTAAGCTGGCAGGAAGAAGGGTGTGAAACTGCAGTGGCCATCCGTCCAAGTTACCCTGAAATGAAAATGCCATGATATTAGATATATGACTGAGCTGGAGTCTCAGGAATATGCCTGCCTTGGTTAACAGGAAATAACAGTCCTGTTCAATATATGCATCAAAGACCTGGATGAAGGGTTAGAGTGTACCATCAGCAAATTTTCTGATGACACAAAGCTGGGAGGGGTAGCTGACACACCAGAAGGCTATGCCACCATTCAGCGTGACCTGGACAGGCTGGAGAATTGGGTGGAGAGAAACCTAGTGAAATTCAACAAGGGCAAGTGTAGGGTACTGCATCTGGGGAGGAATAACCAAATGCATCAGTACAGGTTAGGGCTGACCTGCTGGAGAGCAGCTCTGTGGAAAGGGACCTGGGAGTCCTGGTGGAAAACAGGATGACCATGAGCCAGCAATGTACCCTGGTGGCCAAGACGGCCAATGGCATCCTGGGGGCATCAAAGAAGAGTGTGGCCAGCAGGTGGAGGGAGGTCATCCCCCTCTACTCTGCCCTGGTGAGGCCGCATCTAGAGTACTGTGTCCAGTTCTGGGCTCCACAGTTCAAGAAGGACAGGGATCTGCTGGAGAGGGTCCAGCAAAGGGCTACACAGATGATTAGGGGATTGGAGCATCTTTCTTATAAGGAAAGACACTTGGGGCTTTTTAGTTTGAAGAAGAGAAGACTGAAGGGCGATCTGATCAATGCTTATAAATACTTAAAGGGAGGGTGCCAGGTAGATGGAAACAGTCTTTTCTCAGTGGTGCCCAGTGATAGGACCAGAGGTAACGGGCACAAACTTGAACATAGGAAGTTCCATCTAAACATGAGGAGGAACTTCTTGACTTTGAGAGTGGCAGAACACTGGAACAAGCTGCCCAGAGAGGTGGGGGACACTTGGACTCTGGTAATATTCAAATCCTGCCTGTATGCCATCCTGTGCTGTAGGTGACCATGCTCTGGCAGGGAGGCTGGACTGGATGATCTCCAGAGGTCCCTTCCAACCCTGACCATTCTGTGATTCTGTGAGGCTAGGATGTGGGTGCTGGGAAAACTGACAAAAATGAGTTGTTGAAAGGTGTCAAAATCTGGGGAGGTGTGTGGACATAACTCTGGAGAGGATGGATGGCCGTATGAAAAAGAGAGAGAGAAATTTATGATAAAGCATGTGGAATTTCACCCTGAAAGAGGACATGGCTGTGAGAGCTCCAAGGTGGCTCTCAGCACATGGTTGCATGCCCTGTTCTGGGGAATGTTTCAATTCTTTGTTAAATTGCACCAGGACCACTCAGACCTTCGAATGCTTCAACCCATAGCCCCATGTGGAGAGAGGTCCCTGAGCCACACTGCTCATCGGATGATTTTCATTTTCCCGTCCAGTTCCCATTACTGTGAATCCTGACTGCCAAGTCCTGGAGCTCCAGGTGCCCGAGCTTCCAGACGTGGAGAGCAACGCGTCTGAACCTGCTGGCCCGAACATGCCCTCCACAGCCTCTGTCCTGGTGGGGAAGGAAGGGTTTACAGCTGGGAAATACTACTGGGAGGTGGAGGTGGGCCAGCAGCAGGACTGGGTGGTGGGGGTGGTGAGGGAGAAGAGGAGACAGAAGGAGGAAAGGACCCTTCCTGGGGAGGACTACTGGGCTCTGCACATGTCCCAGGGAGAGATTTTCTCTAGCGCAGGAAACCGCAGGATTGTGAAGCAGCAGATGGGTTATTCAGTGATCGGTGTGTTTCTGGACCTGGACAAAGGACAAGTGAACTTTTATGAGCCAGAGCAAATGAGTATCATGGTGAGAATACCTCTAAGGCTTGGAAAGGAATCTGCAGAAAAGTTTCACCCATTTCTATCCAAACGGGAAGGGACACACACACATCTCATCCGCCCCATCTCAATCCCTGTCCCATTAAAGCTTCTTTAAATAGGACTGTGAGATATAACAAATTAGGGAAAGACAGTTCAGTGGAAAGAAGAGGGGAAAAGTTAAATTTCAGACATCAGTAAATTAAATAAGAAGCAATCCAAGGCTGAAACAGGAAACAAAAATCAAGAAAGGAATGAAGATTCAGCTAGTTGAAAGAAGATTGGGGTCATATGCAGAAAACTCTAGGCAGGAGTCTGAGTTCCCATTACAGGTCATAAAAGTCTTATCAATACAGCAATGGTTTCAGTTGCTTGAATATAGAATTCTAATTTAGGTGATGTTATATAGTGTGTCTTTCCTTCTCTAGGCAACATGACTTGTACTCCATGTTCTGTATTTACGTTAGGTTGAATGTCATCCCTGAAGCTAGGCAAGCCAGTCCACCATTCTTGTATCAAGAAATGAAATAAATGCATTTTGAAGGAAAAGATTGGTGTTTTGAAAACTTTTCTTTTAAACTTTAATCTTATCAGAATATTTATGGTAGGAAAAGGAGTTAAAAGTGAGATTGTTGTTTTCCAAGAATGTGCTAAAATTTGGCAGGTACTGAGCATCTCTGCACCACTGTGGTGGGTTGACCCTGGCTTCCAGGCAAGCACAAGCACAGATGCTCACTCCCTCCTCCTCCATCAGGACAGGGAGAGAAAATAAGTAGAACTGGAGGGAGAAAACTCACGGGTCAAAATAAAGACCAAGAAATTACTTACCAATTGCTGTCATGGGCAAAAGAGATTAGACTTGAGCACTTTACTGCCCATTGGCAGAAATATTCAGTTACTGGTTTGGGTACCAAGAAACAAAACAAAACAAAAAAAAACCCAACATTTCAATCGCCTTTCACCCTTTCCCAGGCTCAACTTCACACCCAGGCTCAACTCCACACCCAGGCTCAACTCCACTCCATACACCTGTCCCCCCACCTTTCTGTCACCAAAGGTTGCACTCAGTCTCTCCAGTGAAGCAAATAGCAGTGCAAGGGAGTGATGGATAGCAGTTTCTCTTTGCCACGCCTTCCTTCTCACTCTTTTCCTGTGCTCCAGCGTGGGTCTTCTGTGGCCTGCACTCCCTTCACAGGTGTGCCTGCTCCGGTGTGGATTGTATCCACTGTCTGCAATCCCTTCACAGGGGTGCCTGCTCATGGAACACCTCCTCCTCTGGCCTTCTATTGTTTCTCAGTCTTTTGTTCACTCTTCTTTCTGTCATTTTCTGTCCTTTCACAAATATGTTTTCACCAAGATGCCATGAACTCCTCTAGCTGGCTCAGCTTTAGTGTGCAGTGGGTCCATTGTAGAGCTGGCTGAAACTGTGTCCAGCACAGGGCAGCTCTGGATCTCTTCTCATAAAGGCCACCCTTGCAGTCCCCACCACCCACTACCAAAACTTATACCCAATAGAGCCACACCCATTAAATAAATGGAAACAGCTTTCTACATTTGGCCAAGCCCAACTGAAGTTCCCATAGCACATTTAAGATCAAACTGGTCCACCAGAAGCTATGAAAAGCAGCTGCCATTGGAAGGATGGGACAGGGAAGGTATCATAGTCCTCTTGCAAAAGCATTGAACGTGAAAAGTTTGCTTCCCATGGATGCTCAAGCTGCACTGAGAATACAGATAATTTCCCAAAACAGAAGTGGGCACAGAAGAGTGACAATGACCAGTGACTAACTTTGGGCCAGAACTCTTAAAAATGCCCTTATAGCCTTTGGGGAGTTAGTGAACTTGGCCAACAGGGACAGTATTTGCAGGTTGGGAATCAATTCTCAGCTGGAAGCCAATGGATAACCCAGGAAACACATCAGAGAAAGTGGCCCATTGTTGTGTTTGTGTGTGTGTGCTAGGTCAGTAGCACAGTGTAGGTTCAGTACGCCTGCTTACTAATCATAGCACGTATGAGATTTACTGACAGGCAGGCCTGAGCCGTGCCACTTCCTATCCTCTGCTGTTGTTCTCAGTTAGCTTTCTGAAAACCGTGAATTTCTGTTTAGCTCTCTGGAACTGGAGCACCTTTTAGCTCAGAATCACAAAAACTACGAGTAGAAGAGCAATGTGACCTACCTAAAGGGCAGCTTGGGGTCTCCTCTTGATCTGTGATGGATATTACTCCTGGAAGTGATAGAGTAGATGCTGATTCTGTCAGGCGTGGAATGGGCACTAGCATGCCAAGAAACTGTGATGCCCATGTTCAGAAACTTCCGTTTACAGTCCCTTGACTGTAAACTCCATGGACTGAACCGACTTGAAGGTGCTTAATACAGCTGTTTTAGAAGCCTTAGCTGTGGCTCCTCCATTTCTCTCAGGAACTCTACTCAAGCTCAATCTCTTGTTCTCAGTCCCTTGTCCAAGCTACGTTACAGCTCTGCCTATGCCTGGAGTACTGCATCCACCTTTTGGAGTCCTCAGCACAAGAAGGATGTGGACCTGTTGGAGCGAGTCTAGAGGAAGGCCACAAAGATGATCAGAGGGTTGGAGCATCTCTCCTATGAAGACAGGTTGAAAGAGTTGGTTTTGTTCAGCCTGGAGAAGAGAAGACTTGTGGTAAACCTTACAGAACCCCCCTTTCTGAAGGGGGCCTACAAGAAAGCTGAAGAGGGACTTTTTACAGGGGCATGTAGTGATAGGACAAGGGGTAATGGCTTCAAACTGCAAGAGGGGAGATTTAGACAAAACCACACTGGTGTTTGACATTCCGCCTGCTTCATCCCTACAGATCTGCCTAGTGATCACTGTTGGCTGACTCTGGTTATCATCACTAGACCTCCTCCACTGTGACTGAGGTCTTTGTCAGTCAGCACACAGCCACAGGCCTGCTTTGCCATCACCTTCAGCTCTTGGCCAACGCACCCTTATGGATCAGCCTGCCTTTGCTGCTCCCTGACAAGAGCAACCTAAAGGCTCAGTCCCATGAAGTGACGTGAAGTTAAACCTGGGGAAGCAGAAAACTGCCTGAGATGAGGGACTAGAGTTTGGGGAGGGATTTAAAAATAGAGACATTGCCCTCAAAAACGGAGTAATACAATATTGTGCAAACAAAGGTACGGATTGCAGTACTGTGCAGAATCTAAGAGAGAGAACACAGTGTTTGGAGGAACAGCTGGAAGCATGTTCAGAGCATATGATCAGCATTGTCCTGAATCCAGTCTTGCTCCCCAGCCAGGTTTATCTCAGTGATAAATGGGCTATTGCACAAGGCAGAAGCAGTAGCTAGGTTTTAAATAGTTGATCTCAACCTGTTTCTTTACCTTGTGGAAATGAGTTATGGATGTACCTGACCTATGGATGTGGTCTATCGGGATTTCTGTAAGTCCTTTGACCCCATCCCCAAGACATCCTGCTCTCTAAATTGGAGAGGTATGGATTTGATGGGTGGACTGTTCAGTGGATGAGGAATTGGTTGGATGATCACATACATAGGGTAGTTGTCAATGGCTCAATGTCGAGATGGAGCTCGATGAGAAGTGGTGTGCCTCAGGGGTCTGTACTGGGACCAGTACTGTTTAATATCTTCACTGATGGCATAGACAGTGGGATCGAGTGCACCCTCAGCAAGTTTGCCAATGACACCAGCCTGGGCGGTGCAGCTAACAGGCCTGAGGGATGGGATGCCATCCAGAGGAACCTAGGAATCTCGATAAGTGAGCATGTGAAAACCTAACGAGGTTCAACAAGGCCAAATGCAGGGTCCTGTACCTGGGTCAAATCAACCCTTGGTATCAATACAGGCGAGGGGATGAAGGGATTAAGAGCCAACCTGCCAAGAAGGACTTGGGTGTTCCGGTGGATGAAAAGATGGACATGAGCTGATAATATCTGCTCATAGCACAGAAAGCCAACTGCATCCTGGGCTGCATCAAAAGAAGTGCAGCCAGCAGGTAGAGCGATGTGATTCTGCCCCTCTACTCCACTCTCATGAGACCCCACCTGGAACACTGTGTCCAGCTCTGGAGCCCCCAGCATAAGAAGAACATGGACCTATTGAAATGCCACGAAGATGATTGGAGGGCTGGAGCACGCCTACTTTGAGGACAGGCTGAGAGAGTTGGGGTTGTTCAGCCTGCAGAACAGAAGGCTCCAGGGAGACCTTATTGTGGCCTTTCAGTACGTAAAGGGCTCTTATAAGAAAGATGGGGACAGATGTTTTAATAGGGTCTGTTGCAATAGAACAAAGGGTAATGGTTTTAAAATGAAAGAAGGTAGATGCCAAGTAGGTAGAAGGAAGAAATTTTTTACACTGAGGGTGGTGAAACACTGGCCCAGGTTGCCCAGAGAGGTGGGAGATGCTCCATCCCTGGAAATATTCCAGGTCAGGTTTGATGGGGCTTTGAGCAACCTGATCTAGCTGAAGATCTCCCCTCTCATTGCAGGGGCGTTGGACTACATAACCTTTGAATGTCCCTTCTAACCCAAACAATTCTATGATTCTATGAAATTTTATTTCTTTATTAAGATACTGTTCAGTAAGTGAATTGATGCATAGTTGAGAGGTGGGAAAATCAGCTCACTGAGCACCAGAGAGTTTAGTATAAATTTCCCAGATTTCACAAATCCAAATTAAGCTGCTGTTTACTAGTGACCTTTTACATTGGAACTTGTGTTTCCTTGGCTGGGCAGAAAAATACATCCCACTTCCCCAGAGACTGAGAATCGGTGCTATATAACATGTTGTACTAGTCTTTAATGGCAATGCTTACCTTTTTTATTTATTATTTTTTAATGCACCATGGTTTAATGACAGTTGTGAAGGAGAGGAGATGAAAAATGCAGTTTGCTGCTACTCCTATTTTCCTGCAATATCATACTGCAAGAATAAAGAGCTCAGCATAATGAGCTCTTCCCAGAAACATGCATGACTGCCCAAACACAATTATAGACAGCAAAACATGGCTTCACTGCAAAAAATAAATGTCTCTTCACTGCCTTCACAACCTTCACCGCCAACCCTGACCATTCTCTGTCCTTTCATCTTTGCACCTACCTGGCCTCAGGACCAATTAAAAAACAGATTGGTTCAAAAATTAACCATTATGACAATAGGAGCAAAGAGCTCGCTTTCACCTGTGCTCCAAGGACGTGTCTCCTGTCTGCAGTGCTCCCTCACCCCGTGACTGCCAGCCCTTTCTTCTCCTTCCCTCCCTCCGTGACTCTCTTGCCTTTCCTTTCTCCTCCTTCCCTCCCTCCATGACTCTCTTGCTGTCCTGAGGTCGAGGAACAGCAGCCGGAGTGACTTTTGCCCATGATTCTCCTTCCCTTCCTGCCTGCTTGCAACCCGGTGATTTCAGCCAAGTCTGCAACTGCTCCATACTTGCTTTCTCTTTTACTGTAGCAGAGAAGTGAAACGCCGCACCCTCAGGAAGATGCAGAGCAAGCAGTAGACTTTTATAAGGTAGGAGAACTTGCCTTCCTATATTTTATCCCACTTATTCGTTAGCGTATCCAACTCTGTGAAACTGTGAAGTTTTCTGTAGGTTTGGTTCACCTACCCAGACAAAGTCGCTTGTGAACCACGCGCTCGCTGTGGCTCTGGGCTTGTGGGGGAAGTGTCCATGTCAAGCAAGCAGCCACAAGAAGCTTGCTTGCTTGAAAGCATCTATTGGAATGTTGGTCAAATGGTGTGACCATGTTATTTGCCTGCTCTAGAGACGGGACAATAAAAAGTGCACAGAGAACAAGGTTACAGGGAACAGGAGAAAACCCAAAGAGCTTCAGAATCTGCCTGGCATCCCTCTTTCAGTTAANAGGAGCAAAGAGCTCGCTTTCACCTGTGCTCCAAGGACGTGTCTCCTGTCTGCAGTGCTCCCTCACCCCGTGACTGCCAGCCCTTTCTTCTCCTTCCCTCCCTCCGTGACTCTCTTGCCTTTCCTTTCTCCTCCTTCCCTCCCTCCATGACTCTCTTGCTGTCCTGAGGTCGAGGAACAGCAGCCGGAGTGACTTTTGCCCATGATTCTCCTTCCCTTCCTGCCTGCTTGCAACCCGGTGATTTCAGCCAAGTCTGCAACTGCTCCATACTTGCTTTCTCTTTTACTGTAGCAGAGAAGTGAAACGCCGCACCCTCAGGAAGATGCAGAGCAAGCAGTAGACTTTTATAAGGTAGGAGAACTTGCCTTCCTATATTTTATCCCACTTATTCGTTAGCGTGTCCAAGCTGTGAAGTTTTCTGTAGCTTTGGTTCACGTACCCGGACAAAGTTGCTTGTGAACCATGCACTCGCTGTGGCTCTGGGCTTGTGGGGGAAGTGTCCAGGTTGAGCAAGCAGCCACAAGAAGCTTGCTTGCTTGAAAGCAACTATTGGAATGTTGGTCAAATGGTGGGACCATGTTATCCGCCTGCTCTAGAGGCAGGACAATAAAAAATGCACAGAGAACAAGGTTACAGGGAACAGGAGAAAAAACAAAGAGCTTCAGAATCTGCCTGGCATCCCTCTTTCAGTTAACCGTCCCAGTTTTGAGAGAGAGCATTTACAGTTCCTGCCACTTTGCTGTCAGATCCTGGGATGTCAGTGTCACATAAACCTCTGAGACAAATTTGCAGGGAATTATGCTTGCTATACCCAAGCGCCAAAGGAGTACAAGAGTAGAAGAAAATCGTTCTTCACAAGGCCATTTTCAGTGCCATTTGGCTGCTCGGTAAAAGCTGGCAGCAACGCTGAGGATGGCCACATCACACGGGCCCTTCCTCCCAGCTTTCATCCTAACCCTCCCTGCAGCTTCAAGGGACCAACCCAACCCCCAGGGGGAGGTAGCGAGCACTGGCAAGCACTAACAATCATGTACTCATGCTGTAAGGTAGTTTAGGAAGCTGACTGGGTGGAGAAGAAAGTGTTGAGGGCTGGGTGCAGCTGCCTGAGCTGGCTGCCTGCAATGTCCTTGACCAGCTGTGGTGGGGCAAAGGGGTGGAGGCAGGCAGCTGCCCCATTGGACCTGCTGTGCTGCTCCAAAATGGCACTAAAGGTCCCTCTCATGGATGCAGCTGTAAGGGCTTGAAAGGATTGTGGCCGACACCCAGGATGTAGCCTTTTACCGTTGCTGTATTAATTAGGAGGAAGCACTGGAAAGGACAGTTATTGTGGTCATGTCAGTGAATCTGCCGGCGAAGGAGAATCTCTCTTCCAGCCCAATTTTTCCATTTGCTCTTGATAAAAGCATGTTTCTTCTGCCTGGTTCATTCTGACACTTTGCACTCACTGCAGGTCACAAACCCATGGACTTTTCCTGACATGGATTTTTTTTTTTTTTTTTTTTTTCCTTTNGACCTTTTTGTAAAGATCACAAGTACTGCTGAGAGCAGCGCAGGTGAAGCTGTCAGAAGTAGTGTCAAAATTATCTCTGCAGCAGCAGCTAGCCAACCGCTACCTTAACATTGGCCAGTGTCTGAACCTGTAGTGGTTGGTGTGAAAGTTACGTCTACCAACAGCTGCGTGTCATCCATACTCTCACGTAGCGAAGGACCAGTTCACGCACTCTGCATCTTTATTAGTACCAAGATTAATTTTACAAATGCTACTGGGAAAAATACCCAGTATTCAGGATGTACGTTGTGTGCTAGGTTACACAGAAGCAGATAGAAGAAGCCTCCTGTGCTGCAGAGCTGAGCAGCTGGGCGCAGCTTCTCTTTAATGTAACAGGGGATGACACGGAACAGGTAGGGGATGGCATGCAACACAAGGTTTCAAGGAGAGAGGGGAGATGTGGTACTTGGCTTCACTGAGGATTTTGTTCTACCACTTTTCTCTGTCTCTTACATTGCAGCGCATCAGCAAATTATGACTATCTGGCTCCAGAACAGAAGAACGGGTATATTTTGTTCCCTCGTCTTTTTCCCAAGTATACTCCTTTCTCTATCAGGTAAGAAACCCTCTTTCAAGCAGTCCCCTGATGTTTTCAAGACTAAAGCGACACAATACCTTTATGTCCCTCAAAGAAATAGCAGATGGTCCAACAGAGCCCATCCCATCAGTGCTTGGGCACAACAAACCTAGTGGGAATCCACCAAGCCCTGTGGGAACAGGTGAGCAATGTTGCCTGGAGGCAGTCAGGTCTCAGCTGCTTGGAGCTCAGTGCAGGCTGCCTTGCCTTTCCTCTCTGTGAGCATGCCTGCTGAGGTAGGAAAGGAACACAGCTTAGCAGACAGGCGTTCTTGGAGAGGCAGGAAAAACACTGTCTGCACCCCATGGAAGTGAAGGAAGACACGGGGTTTCCCCTCTTCCCTTGGTGCTGAAAGGAGCAAGGAACTGCCTGCTTCCTTCCTCATGTACTTCCCTAGGTGAAGTGGTGGGATGTGGAGCGATGGGAAAGGCAACTGTTGGGATTGTGAGCAGGTCCTCTTGCTAGCTGTCACCTTTCCTACTCCTCAACCTTCCATGGGGACTTGAGTGTCAGCAGGAAGGTCACTGTGAAAAGAGCAATCCTGGCTCTGATCCAGGCATGCAGCTCGACTGTCAGGTGCTCAGGGAGCTCTTTTCTCCTACCTGCAAGTAAAGAAGGAAAATTAACAAACAATGCTTTTGTTGAAGGGTTAACTGGACAGCAGATCAACATGGATAAACAAGGTAAGAGACCACAGCTACTTTGTATTAGTATGGTTTTCCAGGCCTCCTACCTCTGATGAGGTGCCTTCTCTCACCTGGTTACTTCTCCCCTGCACTGTGGTGAAACTCTCCCATGTGGACATGGCACAGACCCAAGGGAAGGGTCTGGTAGGATGAGGGATGGTTTTCCATAAGAAGCTGGGGTTCCTGGTTTCTGGCAAATTTCTTAGGAAATTTCTTAGGATGTCCCTTGCATGTGCTTGGGCCCCCATCCTGCTGTCTTTTCAGCTCTGTGTGAATTTGTAACAGGCTGTAGGCTTGGGATCCCAAGGCATTGGCAGAGCATAAGTGATATCAGGTCCTAATGACCAAGTGACACATCTGTGAATAGTTTCCCCTCACTCATCTTCCTTTTCTTTTATAGCTTCAGAAGTCAGCTGCAACTATTCCGAAGGTAAATGTATGCTTAGTATTTATTTGTCAGGGCTGGCTCACTGTGCTAGCAGTCCAGGTCCTGCTTGGGGAGGGAGATCAAGGGTGAGCTCTTGCTTGATCCGCCCATAGCGAAGGTCCCTCCAGTACCTGCAGTACTAAGGGCAGACTATTGACTCTTGCCATGGCATTGCTGGGTGATGCATAGAGTCTAGACAGAGTGAGAGGAGGCTCCCAGGGCACCTAAGAGCAGTTCAGCTTGGGATTCTAAGGTGGAGGCCTGGCTCAATCTTTCGGTGAGCACTGTGCTGTGACTTGGCCTTGTTGGGCTTTCCTTTGTCCCCCTCTATCCTGCCTGCCTTCAAGTGAGCAACCCTGCTGGGGAAGCTAGGGGATGCAGGATGGTAGGTAAACTCCTCAATGCAGGGTCAAGCAGCAGACTTCCTCCCAGTTTCCAGGGAATCCTGTAGTTGCTCAGCTGAGTGAAATGTTCTCCCCAGGCCTGTGAGCCTGCCTCTGCAACTCCCTCCCCTTTCCAGCACATTGCCATACTTATCCACATACACACACACACATACACATATGTAAGTGTCGCTATCTCTCTCTCTTTAAATATATACTTTAAACACTACCCTAGGTCACTGAGCAGAGAAGCTTACCAAGCCAAGTCTACTTCTGGTACTCTCCAAGTACCTCTGGTTTCCCAGTGACGAGGCTGATCACAAAGCCTTCATCTCCTCCAATTCTAAGTCCTTTTTCTTCTTTAGAAATCCTCACATAAAATATGCTTTCCACTGCTACGGTTTCAGAAATCATCTTAGAAGCTACAACAAAGCTCGTGAGATGACTCTTCCTTTTTTCTGCATCATTAACTGAATCAGAAATGCTGTATATGCCTGTAGTCTCCTGATTTGTGGGGTCCTTTGGGACAAAGACAGCAATTCATTAGCACGTTCCAAAAAACAACTTCTGTTGAGCCACCTAAGAGCCTGGATGATCCACTTGATTCTACTTCCATAAAAGACTGAATACAGTTCTTTTGCAAATATGCAGGTTGGCCTCCACCATTCATTTTACTAACAGTTCTGGCAGTCTCAAGCATCATCTTGAATATCGCACTACTCTGGAGAACCTCTAAATTGAAACAGAAAGGTAAGATATTCTTGCAATCCTCTTGTAGTTCCTTCATATCAAACAAGAATTCAGGGACTAGCCATAGTCAGTAAGGCCCATGCCCTCAAGCATCAAAGCCATCCATGGCAGACACGACAAAGGGCTGACAGCAGCCTCGTGCCCTTCTGGAACATGAGCTGGAGGCAAAGTGCAATACTCAAGGAACCCATGACAGGAGCCCGAGGACGGGCTCTGACTCCTCTGCTGTGTAATGCATCCTCCATTACACTCTTGTTAACATTGCTTGCTCTTGCCTTTGACACGTCTCCTTTTTCACAAGTATCCTCACCGATGTTTGGGTTCTGTTGATTTTGTTTCATTTTTGTTTGATTGGCTACATGACAAAACACCTCCAATTTCGGTTTTGTATCAGAGAAACCACAAGCTTGGCATAAATTCCCTCCAACCCCCAGCACCAGCTGTATGCTGTGAACAGCAAAATTCTCTTTGGAATTTAAAGGATTTCCATGCTTTGACAAACACAATCCTTTCCAGTCATTTAGCCCATAACCTACAGCAGCAACTAGACAATCCTCAGTTTACTAACAGGCTTTTGTGAGTACAGCCTCAGAAAAGGCACTCACCCTTTCTGATCTGTTCTGCTTTCTTCTCCCTTCCAGATGACTACAGACTTATGGAAGAAGGTAATACATGCCACACATATTGAAAACATTTGTTAAAGAACTAAAAGGCAAAGGTTGACATGTAAAACTTACTTCTCGTGCAGGTCAGACTTCTGCTGCACGTAGAAAGGAAAACATATTGGCAGGAGAACCATGAGGGATGAGGGGTGTGAGGCCAGAGAGAGCACACAGGCATAAATCCATAGGCATCAGGAAGGAATGGCCACATTGACACTGCAACAGTGGTTGTGGGGAAGGGAGCTGTATGGGTGCCCAGAGCCCATCTAGGTGCAGGCTGGGATTGAGAAGACTGCTGCACCTCATAAGCTGGCCGACTTCTTCCTAGGTGATAGCTAAGTCTACTTAATTTTCAATTTAAGATTGCAACAATCAATATTTTAAAATGCCTTTTATCTTGCAGCGGACCCCTTGCTAGGTAGAGGTAAGTGCTCATTTCTCCTTTCACATCCCCCCTCCATAAGTGTCCTTAAATATGTGGGGCATGTCAGTAAGGAGCTATCACCCTGCCCTAACTTAAAAGGGTTTTTTTCCTATTGTTGTTTTTTTTGTTTTTTTGTTTTTTTTTGTGGGAGCACAGGGCATCTGTTTAAACAAATGAGCTATTTTAAGGTCATTGGTAGGATTTACTGAAATGGGTGTAAATAGATCACATGTGATAGATAGAAGTCATCATGAATGAGTCTTTGTGCAGAAGGGCATCTTTGTAAGACTCCCCAAGACTTCATTCAGAGATGCTTTAGTACTTTGAGAACATGAAAAGTATTACATTGTTAGTCTCCAAAACTGGTGACTAACCTTAACCCTCACAAGCTGCATTTCCTGGCAATTCCTCCCTGTTGAAGAGCTGGCCCCATGAGCTTCCACATCCCCATTCCGTTCCTGTCTAACTCCCCAGAGCCTCTCAGCAAAGGGAGGCAAAGATATCAAAAGAGAGAAGTAAGAAGTAGGCTTTGTTGGTTGATCATTTTCTGTGAAATCTCTTCAGCTGAGGTGAGAGTCAATGGCAGCTCCCATTCCATTGCTGATAATCACCGGTGCCAAGAAAGTTTCCAAAGGAAGGACACAGTGGCCTCAACATTAAGACAAGTGGGGAAGACAAACACTTTGTTACTAAGTCCTGTAATTTAAAGTGGCATTCTACCCTGGCAGGGGGTCTCTCCCTTGGGGAGACCTTGGAGTCTTGGGGACCCTGTCCCTTGGGACACTACGGCAGTTCCTATGTTCAGGCAACACAGCTGATGCCTTCAGGTGTGGCTGGAACCTGAGTAAAGGTCTTGCCCCTGAGAAATGGTCATGTAGGAATAAGGGAAGAGGGAAAGAATGATAAAAACTGGGACAGAAAACCAGAAGGAAGGAAGGAAGGAAATACCAGTGGGGTGGAGGAATGCGATTTTCAGTACAGAGAATAGTCACAGTGTGTGATGTTTTTAAGTCCTTCTGGGTTGCCTTGGAGAGCTGCCTTTGTTCTGCTGCGAGGCACCATCACCCTAAAGGTTTCCAGGGAAAAGACTTGGCCTCAGAACACACCTTCAATAGTCCATGAATGCACTTGACTACTTGGGAGGACCCCAAATCCAGAAAACAACTTCCCTGGGACAGGAGCAATGCATCCTCCTCTGGCTGTAACTGCCTTTCATGTTTCATTTGCAGGACAACTACAAGAGAAGAGAGGTGAGTGCTACATGGCTTGTTCAAGGATCCTTGTCACTAGAGTGCAGGGTGGGAACAGGGTGCCTTGTCCCTTGGTCCATCCATCACCTTGACAGCTAGGCACAGAGTGTGATCCATCCCTTCACGCTCTGCTCATTCTCCCTTTTCCCTTCACTGGCACCACTACTCTGGCATGGAACTTTCAACAGGAAAACAAAAGGAGAAATCATGGGCTTTGGTAAGATGTCCGGTGCTTCAAAGTGGGACTCCAACTTAGCTACAGGAAATGTTCCACATATTTCTAGCATCACACTCCCCAGCTGTATTTCTTGAAGATGTCTCCCTGCTACACAGCCTGCCCCCACCTCTCCTTGCTTCTCAGCGTCCTCTTGGGCAACACCCTTCCTGGAGCTACAGGCTCCTTGGAGATGGTTCCCTTCCTCTTTTCCTGGCCACACAGAAGGAGCCCATGGCCTCCCCTGTCAGGCCAGGCACAGAAGGACCTCCACGCTGCCACACAGATGGGGAGCTTTCATTTAATTCTGAAACAGGTTCCCATGTTTGTGTAACCATCTGACGCCTTCAGGTCTGGCTGGAACCTCAATAAAAGGGCTGGCCCTTGAAAAATTGTCATGTGGGAATAAGGGAAGAGGGAAGCAATGACATAGATAGGGAAGGAATGAAGGAAAGAAAGGAAAGAAAAGAAACATACTCTTGGGGTGGAAGAATATGATTTTTAGTGGGGACAGTCGTCACCTTGTGTGAGATCTTTTAAATCCAGCTGAGTGGCCTGTGCAAGTTGCCTTTGTTGTGCCACGAGGCATCAGCACCCTAAAGGTTTCCAAGGCAGGGCTTGGCCTCAGCACACACTTGCACTGGTCCATGGATGCACTCGACTTCTTGGGAGGATCCCAGTTCCAGCAAGCCCCTTCCCTGGGGCTTCGGGCAATGCATCCTATGCGTCCCATCACTCAAGCCGAGCACTGCTGTGTGCTGGAGAGGGTCTCCAAAGTGTGCAGAGGAGCTCGTGGGGTCTACGTAGAGGCAGGGCAGAGGAGGAACCTTGTGTGGGAGGGCACCCCATACAAAAACGCAGGCCATACCCTTCCCATGGAGAAGAAAGCACCAGGGCCCATTGTGTGAGCCCTCCCCAGGAATATCCAAGCCTGTCTCTGCTAATGCCTGTACCTTTCCTTTTCTAGATCAGCTCCAGGAGGAAAATGGTAAGTTGTCTTGGCTTGCTGAGAAATGCCCTCCCTTACAGAGACGCTCCTTGAAAGAGGCATCCTGTGCTGTCCATGGGCCCCTGCAGAGGGAGGGCAGTGGAGCATCCATTCTTCGGAAGGGCATGCCAAGTATATCCAAAGCTTTCCTTTCTTTCCTATATTCTTTGTCATTACAGAGCGTCTGCAGAGGGAGAAGGGTAAGTGACCTTTCACTCCTGATGCTTCTGAGGACACACGCAGCTTCTGAGATGCCTTTCAAGTATCTGCTCAGCTCAGGAAAGCTTCCTGAGGCCATCCCGTTGTGCAGGGGGAGATCCTGTAATGTTAAGGCAGGCTTTGTAAGTGCTGAGGGAATGATGTGCAGGGATGTGACCTGGTCCGTAGGGGGAAGGATGATCCTGCCCTCCCAGCTCACAGTAAAGGCAACAAGAAGAGACCTTGCGTGGTGGTGAGCCGGACTTTGAGTCGGACATAGCGTGTTTACGAGCAATGCCTGCTCTTCCTAGTGGGCACAGGCAAACTCAGGCCGCAGAACCTCTGAGGCCTGTGTTTTGCCCAACACAGGGTCCACG
>VZSZ01002750.1:0-13139 GCA_013398815.1 Ibidorhyncha struthersii
AGGTTCAATTCCAACGCTGCCTTGGCTTTCCTTGTTTCCTCACCTGAGCCTTTATTTAAACTTTGCTGTGGACTTTGTGAATGACAGGACAAATCACACTGTTATCTTAGTCCCACCTTTGTTGAATACACATTTACATTTGCAAAAGCAACCTAACAATCTGCATTAGGTATGGTTTTAAATTTGGATGTTGCAGCCTTGGTGGCAAGAGAGTCCAAATCTCAATGCAATAGCAGCTGAAAGAGTTGTGAGATCGGGTGGACGATAACATTTCCCACTGCCCTGATCTCATTATTCCAGCTGAAGAAACAACCAGTGCAAACCAGTTAAACAAATAAGGTTATCCCAGTCTTCTCATGTGAAATAACTCTGATAAGCAGGTTGAATTGTAGCGTTTGTGATTATAATGAAGTCTTTTAAAGTATATTTTGAAAAGTACAAGCCATTTTCCAAATGCAAATCTAAACATTTTGATTCTATTGACATATTACTTCATTGTTTCTATACAAGTGATCAGTGAAATGAAAATTATACAGTACAATGTTAATGTAAGAAAAAATAATCTTTTATATGCTCATCTCTAACTTCAATAAATATTTATCTTGTTACTTCTGAAATCTTTCACCCTAAAACAACTGTGTTGTCTGCCGTCATTTTTAACTTTCTCTACATCACAGTGTTGAAGGAAAAGACTTAGCAGATAGCCACTGGGAACCCAAGCACAGCTCACGTGATCAATTATGTAAACATGTTGACAGTCCCACAGCTCATAACTCTAATATAACAAGAGTTATATGTAAAAAGTTCCCTTGCTCAGGATGGTATTGGAATATTACCTGGCAGAGTGCATTTCAAATATGATTTTTCTGAAAACTATAGACATATTTCTTATGAAAAGTTTGCCCTCTGTTTAGTTTGTTCTGGTTTATTGCTTAATTTGAGTCCAATTTTCAAATCATTAATGACTTTAAGCAATTAAATTTTCCCCAAGGATTTGTGTTGGAATATATAAAACTAGGTATTTAGTAAAATTCTATTTAGAATGAGATGTGAGAGTCTGAATATGCGAAACGTTACAAACCCCCTAATTTGTATGTGTATTATTTAGCTGAGAAAATGATGGGGGTCATTTAACAGTGTCTTTTTATCCACTGAAAACCACCTTACTTTTTTAATCACATAATTAATACAGTAGACACACAATTCTAAAAAATAAATGTAATCATACACAAATACTTGAAGTTTATTCTTCTGCAAAAGATTGCAGTGTTTTATTCCAATTAAAAATATGGAGAGGAAAGATTACAAATTAGAAATGAAGAGATAGTCTTCAATCAGACCTGCAGGGTGCCTAGTGGGAAAGAAAAGCTCAGAAGACTGTGAAGCACTAATGTCTGAGTCTGTAACATTCAGTCAGCATTTGATAGCTGTTGTTTCTAATTTTCATACCACGTTTTTTGAGTGAGCTGTTTTCTGTATTTTTAGACTGGGTGCTTGCTGTCAGTTTTCACCACTGGCAAACATGCTATTGAGTATCATTGAAGTCAACAGGTTTTCAAGTTCAGGCAAGTCCCTGGCTAACTAATGTATCTATACACACATTATTTTCTTCTGTTCTGTTCCACATATCATATCTAATATAATCCCATTGAAATATATTTGAGAAATAATATGAATTTATTAGTTTTAATTACTTGCAAACCCATCTTTTTATAAGGAATGTTAATATTTCATTGGCCAGATCCCAGCCCTTGCTGAAACCTGTGGAAAAAAGATAGCTCATTCTGGAAGAATTAATGGTCTCACAGAAAACTGCATTTACATTTATTTGCTTAAAACCTTAGGAGAAAAGTTTGATTCAGACTAATGCTTTTGCTTGAGATGCCAATACAAGATGCACTTGCTAGTTCATTAGCTTTCTACTATGCTGTCTCTGTCTTTGTTACTGTTGTGGTTTAGGGTGGACTGGCCACTGAGGTGAAAAAACAGATGCTCTCCCCCACCTCTCTCACCACAGAGAGGAGGGAGAGAGAGAAAAGAGACTTATGAGTCTAGAAGGAACTGAACTGCTTTAATGAAATATTAATAATAAAATAGTAAAAATAAAACAATAAAATATATACAAAACTGTATCAAGGTCCCAGGATGATGATCACATCACCAGCTGGCGCTGGGGAAGTCCCAGATTGGACTCAGTGACGCAAGGGACTGGATTCTGGATCTGGATTCAGGAATGCATGGATCGGGATCAAAGGCAGACAAACAGAGTCCTCCTCAGATGTCAGCCATTGAAGAAAGAGAGCGATGACCCTTTGATCCCTCAGCTTTTATACTGAGCATGAGGCAGATGAGATGGAATACCCTGCTGGTCGGTTTTGAGTCACCTGTCCTGTCCACTCCTCCCCACAGGTGGGACCGCACTGCACTTTTCTGCTTCCGACCCTGAAATGGGGCAAATAACAAAGTGATCTGGCCTTGGGTGTTAGAGCAATGAGTATAAGCAAGAGCCTCTCTGCATCCCATGTCTGGGCATCAGCTATAAACATTGGTCTTATCACTCTGAGAGTGAACATTGTCTGTAAAATATGCTGTTAATTTCAGTAGTTAGAAGAGGCTTAGCTGCAAAGTAAAATTACTGAACAGAAAATTGGTTCTGTTTTGCCTCAAACCAGGACAGTTACATAGTGGACTGTGGTATAACGACATATCAAATATGTTGTTTTGTATTAGGTTCCTTGTCCTTCATTTGTCATATTTTTCATATTCCTACTGTTGCCGTCACTCTTCAAGACAGAAGCATATCTCATGTGTAAAAGAAAAGCAATTTCAAATCCCACCACTGTGTAAAAGTAATACGTAAGAAATCAGCAGGAAAAAAGGGAGAAAGTAATGAAGAGATATTCAGATTTCTTATCTCCTTTTCATTTGGGCATATTGTACAACAGTTCAGGAGTGAATGTATCTCCTGTTCCTGTGGGTCTCAGAAAACTTTATGGTCTTGACAAAAGTAAATGCCTGGACAGATTAACTTGAAAGAGACAAAATATTGCATCCATACTGAAGGTTAGTTTTAGGAAGGGGATGAGCTAGGAGAAAATTACTGTGGAATGTTGGAGATCAAAATTTATTTCCCATAAAATTCTATCTTGATAACTGTGTAATAGAAAGAAATAGCAGTGGGTATAGTAACTCACGATAGTAACAGAGAAACCTGTACAGCAGATGAAGGTATTATAAATGTAAATCAAGTATGAAGAGACAGTGACATGAAGCATCTGCAACAAGAAATGGACTTTCTGGAATTTTGCCATGATCATAGCTTACAAAA
This sequence comes from Ibidorhyncha struthersii, assembly GCA_013398815.1. NCBI lineage: Eukaryota > Metazoa > Chordata > Aves > Charadriiformes > Charadriidae > Ibidorhyncha > Ibidorhyncha struthersii. Next base: position 3,329 of record VZSZ01002750.1, read on the forward strand.
AAAAAAAAAGAGAGTGCATTACATAAAGCTGAAGGATTGTCTATCTGTAATAGCAGACAGTTTGCAGTATTGATCTCAACTAAGTGTGTTCGACAATGTTGCTGTTGTTTTTAGGATTTTCTTTATATTCAGTTTATCTTGCTTGAATTAAGGCTGAGTTTTACATTATGCTATGTGACATTTCAAGAGACTTGTAAAGGAAAAACAAATTCTGAACACTGAAATAGAATCTGAGAGAAGAGTATTTAAATATTATGAACAAGCTTTATCACTAGCATGTATGATTGTAATGTTAAATGTAGGGTACCTCACAGTGCAGAGCAGCTGCTAAATTATTAAGTAGGATTTTTATATTTGGCCTTCAGTTCTGAAGTACCTTTTCTTGCAAATGGAATCAATAAGAATAGGTTAATACCCAAGCTCAGAGAACAGTATGTAAGCCTTTCCTCTGCTCAGGTCAAACAAACCCAGACACTGAAGCAGTTGATAGAAAAACCATTCTGGTGTTATTTTTAAATTGAGGACTTCAGACAAAAATATATTTGAAGGGAAAACAAAGGCTTTTAAATTTTGAAACTTGGATCATTCAAAAAGAAGAAAAAAGAAAATGGCATAAATGGATATTTATAATTTTAAAGTAAGATAATTAGTTTTGATGGATTTTTTTTGTCTTTTCTCTGATTTTCCAAATATTATCATGCTGTCAATTCACAGAGAAACAGCTTTTCCTAACTTCAGGTAAAATTCTAGTTAATAATGATTAGAAGAGTTAAATTAATTATGGCATATGAGAATTGTATTTCACTGAGCACGTGTCCCATCTGCATTTAACAAAATTTGATTTAAACTATACTAGTAAAGACATAGGATACAGTTCTGGGTCCTGTAGAGAGTGGTTTGACATTAAAAACAAAATAAAATTAAGACTTAAAGATAGCCTGGATTTGAGGATGTAGGCAAAGGATGCTGCAGTTGTCCATATGAAGGCAGATCACAGGGTTATCTTGGAGGGAAAACAGCTAATCATTGTATTTTGATTATGCCAATTTTAGATAGCCTCCCACAAACAAAAACTGGAGGAAGAAGACAGAAATTTAATAGGCACAGAAACAGACAGATAGGGGCTACAGAGGTAAGTCTGTGAATTGTGGTTTTAGAGACTGTAGTGAATACTCATTTGTATATGGCATTATCCAGGCAAAGTAAAAAAGGAAGGCTGCATTATGCAATCTCCATATAAATCAGGAATGGGGAAATCTCTGAAGAACACGGTTAATGAATACTCATACAAGTAATAAGTAGAAGGACCAAAAATCCCCAGCAAAGTCATAGAAGAATTATTAGAATAGTAGTAGAATAATGTATGTTTTTCTGCATAGCCCAGTCTCACTTCTGTTTTATCTATACTTTCTTTTTGCCTTTGGGCTCAGTCAGAAGCTAACTCTTCAGCCAAGCTGGACTTCAGCTACTCTTGCGCAACTGGCTGCTCACTTGACTGAGGACATGTCGTTGGAAAGCTATGATTCCATGCAGAACGGAAACAAAAAGGGCAAATAAAGAAGGCTGATACTGCACACTACAAATTTAAACTGGTAATAGTACCTGGCACCTTCCCTAAACTTGGGGAACCAGACCTGAGGCAGCAGTTATGGATGGAAGTGGTTGTCAATTCAGACTTCATTATGATTCAGATGGAACAAGTTGGTCTTGTGAAAATTTGTAAGGAAAGAGTTTGTGGAAGTGTGCCAAGAAGCATGAGAGTCATGAGAGACTTTTACTATGACTGGTTCGTCTATGATTTTTCGGAATACATACTTTAAATAATTCAATTACCTGCTTGGAATCAAAACAATATGGCAATTCAATCGGTAAATATTTTTCAACAATTTAAAGTTTTTGAAATCCTTACACACATATTTAGCTTCTACTTGTTTTATTTTAGTAATCTTTCTGCTAGTTTGTCTTTATTAGTCACAGTCCATAAATCTTATTTTCACCCTACTGATCAGTTTGATCATGATAAACTTTCCCTCTCAGTGGCACTGGTGAAAAATCCCCTCTTACTTTTTTTTTTTTAATTTTATTCTCAGTGTTTCCAGTTTTCACTCTGTTCCTTAGCTTATTTCCTTTTCCATGAGTGCTTGTTTTTTTCATAGTCTTCAAGACATTTTTTTTGAGTTTCCCAAGAATGTTATTATGCAATTCAACTTTTTGAAAATAATAATAAACTTCCTTAACAAAATAAACATATAAAGCATTGTTTCTTTTTTTTTCTCTCTCAATGTTGGTACCTTTGGATATTACTGAATTTTTAAATTTAATTCTTGTGTATCCATGTAAGAAAACATAATTATCTAGTTACATGATGGATCTAACCTGACATCATTCATCTCAGTATTACTGTATCGTAAAGTCAAATGCTCTTATAAGCCACGTGGTACTTGCAGCAAAGCAAGCTGACATTTAAAGCACAGTTGGAACATGATGGGGGGAAACACAAATCCATTAATGAATACTTTACATAAAAATGGTAAACCGTGTCTTTAAGTCTATCTACTTTTTCTGCTTAACAATCTTTGTTTTTAAAAAATGACACCAAAAATGATTCAAAAAAATTACAAAAACTGCAACAGGTTTGGGGGATTTTTTTTGAAGGTAAATTATCTTGTTTGACAGATTTTGCCTTAATGGTTAGAATTAAACAGTGGCTAATTGGAATGTCATAAAGTGTTTTAAATTGTGAGAGTAAGAGAACAGACTGGTCAGAAAAGCAGAGTTTGAATCAATGACTAGGTCAGAACTAAAAGGTCATAGAATGTAGTTAAATAGGACATTGACCCATAAGTCAGTCTATAAACACATTGTTGAAACACGGGACACGTCAAAGATTTGAACTCTAACAAGAAGTTTAAATTAACTGACGAGTCAGCTGGATAAATTGTTGGAGAAGGAATTAATTGCAGGGCAGAATGAGACTTTGAGGTTAAGAGAGGTCTTGTATGGATTGGTTTGATTTTTATCTAGACGAAAACAAATTAAGTGAAAGAAAACAATCTAAAGGATAAAAGGGTTAAGACTTAGTATATTACATGATTTCATGGCTTACGCATTCCTATGCTGTGGTCCTAATCAATCTCAGTTTTACAGAGCTGTAAGTGCCTCTAAAGCAAATCAGATATTGTAGGTAGAATGGAAATTATTCAACATGACCAAGTAGTTTCTTTGAAAAATATGTATCCCTGGGCTACAAATGCTCAAAATCAATGCTCAGTGCTCTATTACGGATGGTGGACAATATTACGAGGCAAATAAAAAATATTCATGATGATAACTTCCTTTGTCACTGAAATGTCACTGGATTGTCAAAATGAATAACTGAAAACCTATGTATTTATTTTAAAAATTTCTCTATGGAGAAATGATATCTCATATATTGAACAATGACATTTCTGTATGTATTAGTGTATTTAAATAAAGCAATAAGAAAGCAACTCTTCTCATATGGAATAACTATTTTATGAGTTAAGAATTCTACTGAAGAATAAATATTGAAATTTAAAAACCCGGTTATCTTAGTACTCATGATCATGTCCATCAGATAAGCATTCAGGAAAAAAAAAAATCCTAGCTAAGTTAGGCATATGCAAATATTTGCAGGTAAACAATGCATAAGCAGAGTTATGTCCCAGAGGCCACTCTGTACAGGAACTTCTCACAAAAACAATGTCGAGAGTGATTTCTATATGGAGACCCTGCAGGCTAAAGTTCAGAGAAGCAAAGACAGAGGTTAATGAACAGGCAATATATCTGCATAAGCAAATGGATGTACCTCTTGATTAACCGCATATGGAAATAAATTTTCATCAATACATATTTTCTTGTTCAGTCAGACTCTACTAACCAGTATTGGCTTAAATGATTCTTTTATTACTATGAGTAAAGGGACTGCTCATATTTATGTTTATCTGGAAGGATACTAGTACATAAAATAGAACATGCATGGCTTTTTCTTTTCCCTTGCAATGCTTCAGGATTATTTTTTTTTCCATTTAGACTGCATGAATTCTAATGGCTTAGATACAGAGCAATTAGGCAAAATAACCAAACTATTTGCAAACATCTGTGAATCCTTTTATTCCAGAGCTCATTTTGCAACTACCAGCTGAATGTCCATATTCAAATTTTGTTAGGGTACTTGTATTACAACTCAAAAGGGAGTAACAGATATATTCAGAATGTGTATCCATTTCCCCCCCCCCAAGAAATTGCACTTCACCTAATTCATTCTTAGGAAACATTGTGAAAATACATGTTCTGAGAGACATTAGAAGATGGTGTCTGGGTTGGTATTTGTAGGTGCGTCCACCCTTTATAGACAAGTTGTGTTCTTGTTAGTAGAATCATACAAATTTCTGAATAGAGGAGACTGTATGATCAGTGTAAGAGTTTGCACTGTACTTTGATTGCTAGCTAGAGTCTGTTCCCAAGTCATAATTTATCTATTGAGGTCAAGTCAGCCAGAAGCATTTTGCTTTGATTTGTGAAAAAGGATTACTTGAGTGCTGTTTCTTTCCACCTCTGTTCCAGGACTTTTATAAAAGGGTTACACATGAAAAAATACTGAAACCATGTCAATATTTCTTCCTGTATTGGGAATTTGACCTGCAAGATATTGGACAAATGCTACTAGCGCTTATCTGGGATTTACAGAGTTGGATGATGAGTTGATATAAGAATAGACAAGCACAATTAAATATAAAATGTGGGGAAGATTAAGAAAAATAAGCAAAGCACTTGTCTATTATGGGTTTTAATTTAATGAAGCTCTATTGCCCTGGAGCACTTTGCCTATCATTGGTCAGATAAACTGAAATTATAAATAAAAATAAAAATAAAAATAAAAATAAAAATAACAATAAAAATATAAATATAAATTTTGCTCATCAGATAAGTGTGATAGAGCTCCATTTTCCTCCTACAGTGTGTCACTGTAGCTGTCTCCTTAAATTGAACTGTCACTACCTTATGGAACTGCTTTTAGAAACAGAACTGTGAGCCTGTAATTTCCACATTTTTACATTAATTGTTCAAAAATGTTTACCTCACTGTGAGATTAAAAGTCAAAAAAAGGTTATTAATGACATATTTATTTTAAAGTGAAATGTACTTTTTTAAACCAAGTAACTTTCTGAAAGCACTCTGTTATACAATGGAGTTTTACTTAGGACACAAGAAACTATAAACCCACACTCCCATTGACAGGGAGAAAAAATGTCATGTTCAGAATGTGATTAAGGCATGTTGATCTCCCTCTGAACACCATTTTACTCTATTTCAGCAAAACAGGAAATCATTCCTTTAACTGTAGCATTTGAACACTATAGGATAAAGCTGAACCATAGATTCATAGAAGAGTTTGGGGTGGAAGAGACCTTTAAAGATCATCTAGTCCAACATCCCTGCTGTGGGCAGGGACGCCTTCCACTAGGTCAGACTGCTCAAAGCATCGTCCAACCTGACCTTGAACACTTCCAAGAATGGGGGATCAACAACTTCTCTGGGAAACTTGTTCCAGTGTCTCACTGCCCTCATAGTAAAGAAAGTCTTCCTTGTGCGTAATCTAAATTTACCCTTTTTTAGTTTAAAACCATTACCCTTTGCCCTACTGCTACAGGCCCCGATAGAAAGTCTCTCTTCATCTTTCTTATAAGCCCCCTTTAGGTATTGAAAAGCTGCAATAAGGTGTCCCCAGAGCATTCTCTTCTGTAGGCTAAACAAGTCTGCAATTCTCAACTTTATTTTTCATACTGAGCTTAAGAAGTAAATATGATTGAATTTACCAGCTTTTCAAATGAGGCTGCAGAGACTTTTTCGATAAGTCTTGATTTTCCAGTGAGCAGTTCATTCATCTTTTAATTTTAGGATACTTTTATCTTAATTTCTAGATAAATACAATCACCATAAGCTTAACTATCTTTTAAAGTTACTTACTGATATCTTTTATAAACATGATAATAGGGAGCTCAGGAGACTTATTCAAGAAAATGTCAAGCATCTTCAAGTTGACAGATGAAAATTTGGAAACTGAGTTCAAGAGAGCAATGCAGGAAAATCATGCCTAAAATGCCTTCATTTGAGACGCCTTCACTGCTTAATATTTCAGGCAATGATTTTCCTAGGTACCTAAACCTGTACTACTTATTATAACAAATATAACTCCTGGCTCAGAAAGCTAAAAATCTCAGAAAGCTCAGTGGAAATGGTAGTGAGTGACCTGATTTCTTTCTGCATCAGACTGTTCCACTGGTACCAGACTATAAGATATTAGAAGTAAGAACACAACCCTTTCATTAGACTACTGTTCAGCTGAGAACATAAAATTTGTGGGGTCAGAATTTTGGACAAGACCAAGAGGAAGACAAACTTTGCAGACTGTCTGCAGAAGACTCAGTTCCAAAACAGGAATCCTAGTGATTTGCTCTGTAAATAATTTCAGATTTATATCTAGTGAACCTTTGATGTAAAATTCTGTAAAATTAATCAAAGTTCTTCTCTCGTGCTTTTTCCTTGCTTTAGCCATAAAGAGAGTATCAGACTCTGTACCCCAGTTTTACAAAATTTGGAAATAAAAGCCTAAGAGCCAAAGTTCTGCACAAAAGGTCTGGGGTTTCTATTTACTCTCTTGTGTGTTTTCTACTAAGTATTATAGCTGTTATAAACCCCAAACTGGGAACCTGTTTTCTCCCCATTCTTTGTAGAAATACGTAGTTCTGAGCACCAATACTGAGTATATACAGTTGGCTTCCCATTGGAGTCTTGTTAATCAGTGCCCTGCAAATGGTCATGAAGTCATGGCTTGCTTACAATGCACTAGAAGAGAGCCCAATCCAGACAGATTTCCACCAGGTCAGATGACTCTGTAGTCTCAGTGTCTACTTAATTTTCTGACTTCAAATCTACTAATTAGATAGAAGGTTTGCAAATAATAGCTTTTGCAAATATCTTTTTACTTTAGAAAGGATCTGAAAGTATTGATCTTGTAGCTTTTAATCTATATTCATTTTTTATACAAATATGATAGATTAATGTCATCTCACACTACAGAATAGACGACTCAAGACTAAGGGCAGTGTGACTCTAAACAAAGGATCTAGGCCCTGTAAATACACCAGCTTGTGACACGTTTTGGAACACTGGTAGCAAAATAAAGTCACTGTTTTTACAGAAATTAAACTGGACTAGTTTGGAATGAATAAGCAGATGCCTACTCTGTCCCTTCCTTGACCTTTTCCAAAAAAGGATCTATCCAGCTGGTTGGCTTATGAAAGAGGGAGATTATCAGTCTCAGATGAGTGGTAGAATTCAGCAGCTGCTGGAATGGTGCATGCCAGTTCTGTTAAATTATTTGTTTAGTGAATTTGCAGAGAAGTCAAAAGACACATAGAAATCACCATGGATTCCATTCTAACACTGCAATGACAGATTTTTTTGCTACATGGTTCTTTCAAATGAAGCACCTTAAGGAAAATCAAAACTCTTAAGTGATTTTCATAATCTTTCTAAATCCTTTGATGCTATGAGTTGTTCTGATTTGTGGACAGTCCATTTGGCTGCCCTAATTAGTAGATCAGCAGTATCTAGTTCCGTTATATGAAAAAGAAGGTTTCATTTTAATAAGCAAAAATGTTTTCTGAAATCTTTATTTGTTTTTCAAATAAGTTAAATTAACTTCATATTGGCACTGTGTGTGATGCAGCGTTGATGGTCAAATTTAAGGACAGCTGTCAGCATACTCTTGAAACCAGTAAATGCAAAAAAAGTGGCTCATGTGATGCAGATATCCTATTGACCACTGATTGTTTTGCTACAAAGCACAGTGATCTCACAGTCTATCAAAAAAAACCCAAGGCCCAGCATTTATGTTTCCCACAGGACAGGGTAGCTTTGTAACAGTCCCCTTAGTGTCCACTGATAATGTGTGACTCAGGCTGCCAACAAGTTTTGTTATCTTGGTAATGAAATGTGGTGATTGCTGATGATATCACAAAGTATATCAACATGGCTAGCAATACTTCAGTAGATTACAATGCCAGCCACTGACTGAACTCAAAATTAGTTTTTGAATGGGAATATTATGCTGCTGTTGTCACAGTTTTATGGCTTCAAGATTTGGACAGATTGCTATGTAAATGCCTCATTCATTTCCACCTATGCTGTTTTCAGCAAATACCTAGTGTCAAGTGGCAAAATATGATAACTAGTAGTGAAGCTTTGTAGGTCTGGAAAAGCACTGACACTGACACTGCAATTATCATATCTCAGATGAGACAGCAAAGTCATGTAGTTCATGTGCCTGTGGGGAGCATCCTGTTTTTTTGATAGAAAGACAAAGGTGCAGAACTGCATGGCTGAAATATTAGGAAAATTATCTCAAAGCTAATCTTAAACCATGTAAAGTAAACTTATATCTCAAGACAAACTTTGATGGCAACTATTTCTGTAATTCTAATGACCGGAGGGACATATATATTGCTGTTGTATACTGACCTTAAAAATCTTCAGTGTGGAGCAGAATAAGATAATAACGCAATAAAAAAATAATATCAGAAAACACAAAATTCACAGAATCCCTCAGGCTGTCTCAGGTTTTGCCTGTGACACATCCACAGGCTACTATGCCTTCACACTGGACTCTTATCCTAGAATCCACAAGTGAACTTTGCAAGGCTGGTGCAGATATTCATATGCTGATGACAAGCAAAAGTTTTTTCCCCTGTAAGAGTGCTGTGGTTTAACCCCAGCCAGAAACTAGGACCACACAGCTGCTCGCTCACTCCCCCAGGCTGAGATGGGGGGGGAAAAAAAGTGAGAAAAAAGTGAGAAGAAACTCACAGGTTGAGATAAAGACAGTTTGAAAAGCAGAGCAAAAGCTGTGCATGCAAGCAGAGCAAACCAAGGAATTCATTCACTGCTTCCCATTAGCAGGCAGGTGTTTAGCCAGCTCCAGAAAAGCAGAGCTCCATTGTGCATAATGGTTACTTGGGAAGACAAACACCATAACTCTGAACATCCCCCCTTTCCTTCTTCTTCCCCCAGCCCTATATTGCTAAGCATGACCTCATATGGCATGACCCTTTGGTCAGTTGGGGTCAACTGTCCTGGTTGTGTCATCTCCCAAATTTTTGTGCACCCCCAGCCTACTCGCTGGTGGGGCAGTATGAGGAGCAGAAAAGGACTTGACTTCTTAGCAACAACCAAAAACATTAACACGCTATCAACAGTATTCCCATCCCAAACCCAAAATACTACCAGCACTACACCAACTGCTAGCAAAGAAAGTCAACCCCATCCCAGCCGAAAACATGACAATAGTATGAAATAGGAGGTTTGCCACCAGTCCCTCTTGGAACACTCTTAACTGCTCCAGAGGGTATATTGTCTGTCATTTGTTTATTGTCTACTTGCTTTGAATATGAATGTGGGTATGGCCATATTTATTCCTGAACCAGAATTCGTATTACTGAACTTTGGCAAGTGGGTGCTAGTTTCTAAAGAAAATTTACTAGAGTATTGTGTTATTTAGGATCTTTTTACATTTGGATTCAGAACAAAACCTGGAAATTTAAACTCTATGAACCATAATAAGGCTAATTATAAAATGCATAACTACAGCAGTCTTTAATTAATGCAAACTGCAGCATTGCTTTCTATAGTTAGGAAAGATGAGTTGCTGTCTTTTCAAGCAATAGAAACGTTTAAGTGCCCTACAAAATAATTGCAGTCTGAAGTGTTCCCCTAGGCCTGAAGCAAG
>VZSZ01002750.1:13175-107964 GCA_013398815.1 Ibidorhyncha struthersii
GGGAATAAATATCAAAAGACATAAGGATTTCACCTTTCCTTGGATTTTTATCTCAATTTATATTAAAGAAACTATAATTATTGTTTAAATTATAAAAGTTACAGTCTAGTTTCAGTGCACTACCACTGAAATTATTAAACTTATTTATGTTAAAACAGAGAATAATTTGTTCAGCATAATCAGAAGAAAATTATCTTATGACTGAAAGGGGTCATAACAGTTTCCGCAGTGTCTACAAGAAACCTATAGTAAGACCTCAGAGATAGTTGAAAAAGTTGGATATATTAAATCTACACATCTGAAGGTTAAAGTAGGAGAATGAAACATGTTCAGGTTAAATGATGCTATTACTGCAATGACTTCACATACAGTATTAATGTATGATCGCATAGTTACTTATGCTTACATATCCTGTTAACTACTATTTCTCTTATACCCAGACGAACTTGTAGAAAATGGAACATATGTCTTTGAAAGAAAGCATAGATGTAATAAATGCATTTATTTTCTATTCTTCAGTGTCTGATCCTGGAGGCTAAAGGTGCTATTTCTCAAACTGCAGTCTGAAAAAAACAATCAAAGCTCCATCTTAGCCTGAGATTCCTTAAGTTTTGGTCAGTATTCAGATGCCAAATCTAGTTCTGCAGTCTAGGAGGTGACACCCAGATAATGCACTGGACACTGGACAGATGATCAGGATACTTGCATTTGCTTCACTCAGGCCTTTATTTGAACAAGCTGCTCAATTTACTGTCTCAATCTTTGTGAAATATTTCCTTACTACTCCAGGGTAAAATATGGATGCGAAAGCCTGTTAATAATTGAGATATCCTCAGAAATAGGAGAAATGCTGGTCCTTCCTCTGAATCCACAGTAGTATCTTTGTTTAGATCAGAATTTCTATGATAGATGAGACTTTGATACCAAGAAAAAAACAGTTTCTTTCAAACATACTGTGTCTTGACATGGATACACTGAAAAAGGAATGTTTTACAAGTCAAAAAACAAAGCAAAGGAAAGGCTAGAATGGGTTAGAAATTTTAGAATGGTTAGAAAAAATTAGAATGGCTAGAAATTTTTCACTCTGAGGGTGGTGAGGCACAGGAACAGGTTGCCCAGGGAAGTTGTGGAAGCTCCATCCCTGGAGGTGTCTAAGGCCAGGCTGGATGGGGCTTTGAGCAACCTGGTCTAGTGGGAGGTGTCCCTCGCTGTGGTAGGGTGTTGGAACTTGATGATCTTCCAGGTCCCTTCCAACCTAAACCATTCTATGATTCTCTGGTTCTCTGTTTTCTATGATTCTATGATTTCTGGGCACATATATTTTTGTTATAAAAGATGCCAGTTGTATTTAAATGGCAAAGTTTATATCTGTAAATATTAATAGTTACAAGTACTTGTGACCAAGGAGGATAAAGGTCTTTAATGTTGTAGAACAGATGTGAAACTCCAGATGTTTTTTAATTCTTTATTTTATATGTTGTTTATAACTGTTATTTTCACCAATCATGCATATTTCATTTCACTCCTGTCCAACTAGTGTAAGAAAACAAGAAATCTATATGCATAAAACACATAATAGTGTATTATGTATATAAATATCAGTTACTGTAAATTCATCATACAAGGTCGTTTCAGCTGCTTACTTCATTAGACAGAGAAACCTGATAACGTTACTTTCTATTCCATAATCACTGGGGAAACTAACAAAAGTGACAAAGATGATGAACATTCTTCCCTACCTTGGATACTTAAAATCTCTGACATTCCTTGCTGAGGATGTTTTCTTACTTTTCCAGGCTCCCAAGCAACACTTTTCTCTCTCTCTTCTCTTCCTGAGATCCCACTGTCACTTCTAAAATATGTTCCTTCAGTGCCTTTTGAAAGAACAAACAAAACTGCTTACTGATACTGGTTTCAGGCTGACCCAACCTTAAATGTTCGCAGAGAGCATTCTGGATTTTCACAGCTGTTAGTCAGAGCAAACTGAACTTTCAAATTCACAGTAACATTCTTGTTTTCAGAACAGAGGAGGATAAGGATAGTAGGCTAACAGCCTGCACCTCTGAGCAGAGTGCATAAAGCTCTTCTTTTGAGTGAAATTTTGCTGGTCATATAGGTAGTGATGCCACACACTTGGGTTTTTTCCCTTCTGTTCTTTATAGAACAGCTGGCACTGTCATAGAAAACAGGACTTCTTGTGGCTTTCTGTCTATTTCTGAAAATAGACCTTCCTTAATCCATCAATACACTAATTTTTTTTTCTTTTTTTTTTTCTTTATTTTAATTTTGGGGGGCTGGGCATGAAAGCTGTTTAATCTTTGGCAGAGTAACATTCAGCAGACAGATTAGAAGTTCTGTCTCGCTAAAACCAGCAACATCAGGAATCGATATATGAGTGACTTCCTCAAGTAATATCTCAAGGCAGAACATACAGTTTTCATAAGTTTACAAAAATGATCCTAACTCTTGCAGATGTATCTGCGAAGTGAGATGGAGAAATGTTATTGTGTCAGTACAGTTCAGGCTCACATAAGGTCACATGGGACGAACACTTGAGCGCAGACACATCTGCGAATAGCCATTTGCTGCTTTTTCAAACTGAGCATCTGATGTAGCTTACAAACTTTGACAGCTGTACCCAAATTTCACTTTGACAAACTGGATGTTACCTTTTTTCTTTTCTTTAATTCTACATCAGGCACAATGGACTAAGTGCAAATAACGCCTTTTGCAGTCATCAGGATGTTCTACTTGGAACAGATACATTTACATTCGCGTATGGAAATGACATCTATTCTGCATCTAACTTCCATAAAGGTCCTGAAATGCCTTTTGCAGACTACTTTAGCCCCTTTTCATGTAGGGACCCCAGCTCCTCAAAGCACTTTATACAGTGAGAGTGCCTATGCAGAGAAACCGAACCACAAAAGCTCAGTAAACACTCAGTGAATGTTCTCTGGGATAGTTGAGCCTGACCTTTTTCTGTTGTAATCCAGTGTAGTTCCACTGATATCAAGGAAACTGTAACAATTTATACAGGGTAAGAATACAATCCATAATATTTATTAAGCCTTTCTTCTACTGTAGAAATAACTAGGTACCCAACAGAAGTAAATGTAGTTTCATTGAAATCTATTTAGATGTGCTGATTTAAAGAAGCGAGAGACCTGGCCCTCAAGCCTTTCACAAATGAATGTGCTCTTTTTGCTGATATTGTCTTCATCTACTTATGAAGTCCTTATGCTACAAATTAGTTTTTCTCTCGTTGCTACATGTCTTTCTGCAGTAGCACTTCCAAAGTGTGAGTCTCCCCACCCGCTCTGACTGTCACCACTTCAACACCGCTACCAGGCTGGAGGTTTTTTCCATTGCTTCCTGTGAACACTCTCCACCTTTGCCAGAGGGCTGCTGTTGCCTGGCTCCTCAGTCCCTGGGCAAGACTGTGCTGTAAACACAAACCCAGGTCTGGCATGAACTGCAAGGTGAAGACTTTTGCCTTTGTGAAGTGTATCACAGGACTCATGGTCAATGGATTACATGGCAAAAAAAGTCTTTGAAGCCATATTACAATTTGCAGACTACTGCAGTGCCCTATGCTGAAACAGTAAATATGTGTTTTAATCATTGCAGACTGCCTAAGGCAATGCTAGCTAGCCTGTAAGATTATACTCGAAAAAAGTCTCAGTATCTTTGGGCTGGGTTGTGAAGTGCCTCAACTTATCACTCTCTTCAAGTACCTGAAAGGAGGTTGTAGAGAGATGGGGACTGACCTCTTCTCCCTAGTGACAAGTGATAAGATGAGAGGAAATGGGTTCAAGTTAAGCCAGGGGAGGTTTAGGTTGGATATTAGGAAAATTTTTTTCACTGAAAGGGTTATCCAACATTGGAATAGGCTTCCCAGGGAGGTGGTGGATTCGCCATCCCTGGAGGTTTTTAAAAAAAGGTACTTGGGGATATGGTTTAGAAGTGGTTTTGTCGGGTTAGGTTAATGGTTGGACTTGATGATCTTAAAGGTCCCTTCCAACCTTAATGATTCTATGATTCTATGATTCTAACTTTATGAGGCTGCTTGCAGCCCTTTTCTAAACAGGCTGCACAGCTCCAGCTTTGGGACATGGTATGGAGAGTATGCCAAAAGGCTAAAGAGATTCTGCCTTTTTATTCTGCAATCAAAAGATTGTTTCTAATTCCTCTTGCAGGTGCTCTTCACTCCAGTGTCTGGCCTCCAGAGAAAAGGGGTGACAAGGGATGGCTCTTCCCAGAACTCCTACTGAGCTTCTCACTCATGAACCAACTCCTGTGTGGAGGCACAGGCATGGGTCTGCTCTGGATCCTGACTGGGACTGTGCTGGTGGGGCATAAGTAGGTATCTCTGGGGATGAATCACTGCTGAGGCTTGCAATGCTGAGGCTTGCAATGAGCTATGTGATGAGACAAAGCAGCACACGTGAAAAGCTGAACCCAAGATACTGAGCCCTTCTAGGCTGTCTCAACAAGGGGTAGAGACACAAGGAAAGAGAGCCACCTTGGAGCCGGAAGGAGAGGAAACAGGGATGAGGCAACTGGATCCAGAGAAGTCTGAGACATTCTCAGTCTTCTTTTTACTTTTTTTTTTGACTTGTTGATAAAGATGACTCCATCCCATCCAAACCCTGACTTCTGATTTTTCCTCTGATGATGTTCCTGCTCTTCATCTGTGTCAGAAGAAAACTCATTTTCCTTTGTAACACAGTTCCCACTCTCTGAAGTTGCTAAAGGGGATGGTCCACTGAAACTAATATTTATTCTGCTTCTAAGTCTCAAAACACGTTGCACTGAGGAGTTTGCAGCTGCACAGAGAATTGAACTGAAAAGGTGTGTGCCATGGCTTGTACAGAACTCTGCACTGGTTAGAGAACAACAAACAATTGTTATGTTTGCCTCTGTCTCTTATTAATTTGCATACAGTGAACAAGCTCAAGGGTAATAAAATTTTAAAGGTGCAGAAGCAGCAAAGAAAAATATCGATCAGTAGGAATGCTAACAATATATTTTTCACCTTCTGTATATATGAACAATCTATTCTCTATAAACAGAAAATTAAAAAATATGTATTGCCATAACAAACACCTTTAATGTATGCAACTGTCACTTACAGCAGCATATAACTTGAGGTCTTCCTGACCTTGGCAGCTTTACAAGGTGTTGGCAATTGAGTTGATTTTTCTCATCTTGGCATATGAAACTTGAGAGCGTGCTTCTGGCTCCATCTTGCTTGTGGCACGAACATGATGTATACACAGCAACATTATATGTATCAGAAATAGAAGTATCAGGAATGTCAACAAAAGGAGACCATTCTGGAACACTTTCTTCCTACCAGCTGCTGAACATTTCATACAGATGGAGCCTGACTCTGCTTTTATTAAATCCTATGCAAAGTTCTCAGCAGACATTATGCAGTACCTTGTCCTCCTTAAAGGTGAAGAGTGGGGAAGTTTTTGAAGCCTTGTTTACTGTAAGAAACCCCAACACTGAAATGTTTGTTTACAGTTAGGCAAGATACTTGGAATTCTCTACTATCTTAGCTATTTATTTATTTCACACATCTGCAGGTAGTAGATATATCTCATAAAGTGTAATCCTCATACGTCTATCTAATGCCTTAGCTACTGTAAAATTCAGAAACAATATCATTTACCATAATTGCTGCATGAAGTGTGGTAGGTATGCCCCCCTCAGTACAAGGCAGGTTAAAGCAGTAAACTGTTTATACCGGTAACTCTTCAGTGAGGGTAATCTCTTTGAATATGGATGCAATTTTTTTTTCTACAGTTATTTCAACAGTATTACACATGGAAATACCATAATCTCAGTTTTCTGTCACAAATTTAAGCATCAGAGATCACTACGAGTCAGACAGAATTGGCACAGGAATTTGAAAGTCCTAAACAGCAGGTTGACTCCAGTAGTAAAATCCAAAATAATGATAATGCATGTATGTGTGAAATTTAGATGCTTCAGTCTAACCAAGAAATATAAGGATGGCATGGAAACTGGGCTGGAATAGCTAAGCTGGAAGCAATGTACTGGACTAGAAGAATAAACTATTAAGTGGCTTGAATATTGTACACACGCTCAAAAGGTCTCGGAAGTTCCAATCAGCGACCCAATAGCTGTGAATGAGCATTGTACCCTGAGGTCAGTGCTGGGCCCCATACTGTTCAACATCTTCATTGATAATCAGTTTGATTACATCAAACAACATCAGGCAACATCAAGCAAACATCAGCAAATTTGCAGGTGATTCTAAATTATAGAGAGTCATTGGCATAGAGAATAGCTCTAGTTTAGAGGTGCCTCTAAATCTGAAGACAGCCGACAGTGGCGCCTGTAAAGTCAGTGGGGAGAAACGTAGAACTCGGCACCTGGAGCGGAGCATGCACCATGTGGCGGTATAGACTGGGAAGCAAGCAACTGAACATAGTTTGTAACTTCCAGCACCTGGATGCGCTGTCATCATAGGAGAGCAAAAACCCAGGCGCTTTATGCTCATGAACCCCAGTATAGTCACACATTTTGTCTATTGAGGGCCTGGTGCAATTAGCCTAATTCATGCCCAGAGACTATTTAGCTGATTCAACCAGCATTGTGGGGAAAAAATGATCCTTTTTATTTTATTTTTTTTACAGTAGTAGAACAACATGGTTTGGTTTTTTTAGAGGTATAGTGAATGCTCTGCATACAAATTCATGATCTGATTGTCTTTCTGAATATGTCCAGTTTATGAATATGTCCCATGACTCCTGGGCTTCAATAAGATCCCAGCAGGGCTGACTGTATTAGCCTTGACGTGGAATAATTCGATAGGTAGGAATTCCTTTTATGTCACCAAGCCATGGTAGACTTATCTGATGTCTGTGACACAGAAAAACAGCCACAAAAAGGACCGAACTGGAATACTGTGTTCTGAAAGCTGTGTCCAAAACTGCCTCTGAGTCAACTTTAGCTTTTAGAATTTTATCATAGTATCAGGGATCAGTGCTAGAAAAGCCCAGTTGTTCAGTGTTTTTTCCCTTAACACATTTGCACTTTTTGCGGTTCAGTGTGATTCTTTGCTCAGGTTAGAACCTAGTATTGTGCTATATGAAGTTCATTAGCATTAGGAATTTTTTTCAGCAATCTCAGTAAAGAAAGAACCTCCTTCAGTCATGTAGCTATATACTTACTGCCAATTGTTTCCTATGATGTGTATTTTTAAAGACTCATATTAGCAATAAATAGCTCCAGGTGAACACAATAATGTTCTTATTCCTACCTACTCTTGTTTTGCTCTGTCATCATTCCTGGAACATTAATTCTTAATGTTTTCATGATATGGTAATGAATCTGTCAGATAAGCTCATATATTCACATGCTTCTTGCAAAATTTTAACTTTTTATTTCTGAAAACATTTCTAAAATGTGAAAAATTTAAATATATTTGTATATTGATATACATATACACTTATATTTATTATAAAGTATGTTGTTAGTCAGAGCACACATTAGAGGTACAATAAAAAAACAGCTGGAATCTTACACACTTTAAAGTACAACAAGAGTTTTCCAGTCTCTTTTTGATAACTGCAGCTATAAAGTAATACAGTAGTAGAAGAGTAAATTATACACAAAAAATCCATTTCCATGCTAATGGAGTGTGTTGTATAAGACTGTTAGCATGCTTTCAGAGAGCAAATAGATGTTATTTAAGAAACTCACTTCTTAGAATAAAGGTGTACATTAAAATTACTGTCTGAAAGATTCTAGTCAGCTAAAAAAATCTATTCTCTCTTAATGAAAGCATTTATTTCTAAGTAGAAAATGCCAATGAGACCAATGACTAGATAAAAAGTAGTGAAGAACTGTAAAGACTGGGATTTTCCATTTCAAAGCCCTTTATTTAACTGATTTCACAATAACGGTTTAAAAATGAATAATATAAGATCAGGAAATTCTGTGGATGTCAACGGACAACAGTTTCTGCCAGTTTTCAGCCCATAAAAATGAAATTCCTCCTGAAAAGCCTTTAACTGGAAAAATACTGTGGAGAACTTCATCTGGGAGCTGTCATAATCAAAGTTGAACACAGAAAGAAATGCTATGTGTATGTGTGTGCATGTGCTGCACACGTGTATGTGGCTGATAGAGACTGAGAAAGAGAAGTAAATTGTGTATATGCACTGCCAGTACTTTGCTAACTTTTTTTCCCATTACATGAAAAGATTAACAGACTTCAAAAGCAGACAGGTAAATGGCACAGTCACAGCTGGCTGTTGGTAAGTTCCACTCTCCAGCAGTTCTACTCAATCAGTCCTCCTCATTGTGGTGTACAGTCTGCAATAATTTCTTATTGCTACAAGACTGAGAACAGTGATGTCTTTAAAAGCAGTAGGGGAAGAGGGCTGGGAAATGCAACAGCAGAACGATTCTTCCACATGCAAGCTGGTAATTTGCTTTGCTGGAGGTGGTGTTCACCACTTTTATTTGCAATCATTTATAGAGATAAATGTGTGCTCCAACAAATGTTCACAGAGAGCAAAGCAGTAAAAAATTCCAGTGAGAGTGTTTGCATTACAAGTGCTTACAAAACTGTTTTTAAAAGCTATATTTTATCTTTCACACACAGAACTAGCAACTTCATGTATTTGTAGAGCATATTTTCTTCCCTGTAGTTAGGGTACTATGAAATTCAGAAGACCCAGTGCAACTCCCTGCTCTGTTTGTTTTGTAGCAATGTTTAGACTCCAGGTTTTCCATCTAACTAGTGAGTATTGTGTAGGTGAAGCATATTCATATGGATCTTGTCCATTGAAGTGCTGCTTCACACGTGAGTATTAAATACCTATTGGAGCAGGTTGAAAGTCTTTCTCTTTCGGCTGAATCCTTCAATGGTGTTTCCTTTCTATATGAATGAGTTTCCCTCCATAATGTATTTTGTGGAGTTACCAGATCAGACCCTGCAGACTTAAAAGAGGAAGGAAGACATTTCAAGTAAGCTACATATCTAGCTGGTTAATGATACGTAGGTGAACGGGCAGTAGCAGAAATTACATAAAGGTAATACAACAGAGGAATGTGGGCAACCATCAAATTACAATGTGCAAAGGATGTTTTGCCGAGGCCTTGAACACTGGTCTTAAGCACAACAAGAAGTGTTTAGGCTTGTGAGCTTTCTGTGTAAATCTAACTTGCTGTTAGTTAAGGAGCAGCTGTCCATGCTTGTTTCCCTGAGTTCCTGTTCCCTTCCCATGGGTGAAACTACCTTTCTTTTCTATTCACTGTGAGGCAGGGTATGTTCTGGTCTGTAGTCCTCTTCCTGATAGTCAGCTGAAAGTCTGAGTTTCCCATGGAAGATAAAGAAATATACACACTGTGGTGTCACCTTAGGAGATGTTCAGTGTTCCTCCTTGTCTTGGCTGCAACAGCTACATTAGACCATTCTGGGTATGTCTATACTTGGCAGAAGAATGGATTTATGCCAGATTACAGTGACTGTAGCTATGCCTAGACATCAATCTTAATGAAGGAACTGGCTGTCCCTAAAAGCAATATGCTACTTTTTCCTTGGTCAGACACTTACACAGTGGTATGACAAGTGGTCGGAGAACAGAAGCATTGGGAAAGAGAATTTAACATGGATTTTTAGGATGGGACCACTTTTTCAGCAGCCAGATTTCAAGCTTGTTAAAATGATCTGATGTGATATAGAAGACCCTTAAAAGCAGGCTTGAGCTACTTCTTTTTCTTCTGACATAGCAATAGCTGAAAAACTTAGGAAAAAATCCAACCCTGTTGTCTATTTTAATCTAGCATTTAGGGCCTGCTAAAAGGATGTGGGATCAAATTCTCATTCCAAACCACTTAATTCAGAAGTTTTGAGCTTGAGTTCTTCCCAAATGAGCTCTGTAAGCATTGGGTAAATGGATGTATATGTATGAAAATTTTTCTTTCTTCTACTTTTGTTTTGTTTAAGGAAAAAAAAAAAGTAATTGACTTGTACTATATTTATACCAAAACATCGCATATGTGCAAAGCCAGTGCCAATGGAGCTAGCTCCCAAAGTTGAAACAATATATGCAGATGAAGGCAATGTGGCACCTGAGCTACTTAATTGTATTTAGAAGCAGGGTTTTCAAGCTTTCATTTGCTTCTGCTTTAATTGTCTGTGATGCTCTTGGGACTCAAGCTGTTATCTCTACATGGCATTGCACTCCACCATATATTCATGCCAGCCTAACTAGAACTAACTCAAGGGCCCTTACACCATATTTTATTTCATGGAATAAGCATCCCATTTGATTCCTCACTCAGGGTTGTGAAGCCTTACTAGAGGGAATATTTTAATCTTTGCCTTGGAGTTAGAAATCCTAGACCCAACTTTTTCCTTGACATCTCCTACTATCAAGTAGCACCATACAAGAAGGGGAAGAAGGGTCAGGTAACCCAAGTGTATAGACATACTGTCCAAGAGAGAAGGGATGGAGTTAGGAAAGCCAAAGCTCATCTAGAATTGAGTATGGTGAGGGATATGAAGAGAAACAAGAAGGACTTCTCCAGGTGTATAAGCAGAAAATGAAGTCATGGGGTGCTGAATAGGATCTGGTAACAAAGGACATGGAAAAGGCTGAGGTGCCCAGTGCTTTCTTCTACTCAGTCTTTACTAGTGTGGTCTGTTTTCAGAAATCCCAGGCCCCTGAGACTAGAGGGAAAGTGTGGAGAAAGAAATCCTTACCCATGATAGAGGAAGGCTCAGGCTGCAGAACATTTAAAGAAACTGGTGATGCACAAGTCCATGGGACCTGCTTCTTAAGAAAATACATTTTTTGTGATCTTTTCTGAGTTCACAGGTGTTATTGAATATAATAAGATGCAAATTCTCTCTTTCTTGCAATAGCTTCTTTATTTGAAGAATAGAACTTATAGCCTTATTCTTATCATTCTCTACACATTTACACAGTCTGACTTAGTAGTTGATTGATATCTGAAGGAGAACCCCATTCACTATGATTTATAATCTCTAAAATACAGTGTGCATTAGATTTCTTCCTTCTTTTAATCTTTACTTCTTTCTGGCTAACCTTTGAAATTGGTGACATTTCCTGAGTACTAAGTCTGTCTGTTAAAACACATTGTCTAGGGCTGTTGTTACTGTTTATTTTAGTGAAAAAATGCTGATAAATGATTGTTTAACATGTCCTGTTTATATAGTTTCAAAAATGTCCATTACTGTACTTTTACAAATTTTATATATGAATTATGTTAGCAGTAGAGTTAACTTTTTGTTTTTACTTGATATCTTGTTTCCTGATGTCAAACCAGTTGTGTCATCTAAATTAGACCTCATGAAGCATTTTCATGGTCCATGGGATACCATTTTTTAGAAATTGCATACACACAGTCTAGTCTCTCCCGTGAATCAGATCGTCTTATATTTTGGTTGCATTTTCACACTTGCTATACAGAAGGTTTAGAAACACAAGGATATAAAATATGTTGTGAGTATATTAATCTATCCCAAAGTTGTTTATGTCATGTTCCTTTTGAAAATCAAGGTGATGTAAATATTCAGTGTTGACTGTCATGTAATCCATGCTGATTTCTTTCAGCTTTCATTGAGATCTATCCACTCAAATTAGATTATAGTCTCTTCTTGCACTTTGCTAAGCTTAGCTTGTGGATTTTCATGCAGCTTCCAGTGAAAAAAAAACAAGCCTTCGAAAGATTGCTTAATAACTTCCATATTGCTGAATTATGCTGCCAATTCCAATGTTAATATCCCCAGGAATTTCTTTTATTCTGTCCCAAAGGCAGTAACACCTGAAGTTCTTGTCAAAATTTCCTTTGTAGTTCATTTTCTCCGATGTCTTACAAGTACCTTTTTTTTTTATTAAATTATATGTGAACTCCATCAACTGTAGAGTGAGTAGTACAAACACATTGAAATGACTCATCAAAATTATAAAAAATGCAACCTAAATTGCAAAAGTCAGAAGATGTTTTCATCTTTTATAAGGTGATTTGTAGCTGTTTTGGGGAAAAAGTGTTATGTTTCATTACTCTGTCTCACTTATAAATTCTATAGTAGTGCACCTATTCTGTTTGAAGTTGGTGTCCTTTACAGTTTATCCTATAATGTAGACTTACAGACGTTTATAACAGATGTCTGACAAAAATCTATTTTCTTGTTCTTCTTGAGCTTTTCCTCTTTAAATTTAATAGAACTATGTATTAAATTGTCTGCTGAATAATGCATATATATTCAGATATATATGAAAAACCTTCTCATCAGTAACAGATGGAAAATTTTAGAAGGCCATCATACACATTTTACAAATTACAAAACATAAGAAAGATAAGCAGAAAATATTGGGTGAACTGTGAAGTTGATTTTTCTAAATTGGCAATAGAATATCTATGCATATGTGTAAAACTATTTGGTAAAAATTATGGCATTAATTGCCACTTATTGTCATCTAAGAAGATGATGGATTAAATTGTGATCTTACAGAACTGTTTGAAAAAAATTTGCTACATCCGTTACATCTGGGAATTACCATATTTGTGAGTTTTCTTCTGAACTGATTCAATGTCACATAATGACACACTTAATGCAATTGTTTAGCGGTGAAACACTAATGAAGGGAAAGGGACCTCCCACACCGCAAACAAAATATGTTCTGGGTTTTTTTACATAAGAAGCCTAAAGCAATAATAATTGCTTGTGATATTAGTATAACATGCCTGTTACTCTTCCTGTGTTTTCAAAAACTCATTCCATTTTAAACCTGTATAGAAGATCACAGAATCATGGGATCATAGAAAAGCCCAGGTTGGAAGGGACCTTGAAAGATCATCTGGTTCAAACTTTCATGGGAAAGGGAGCCTATATGAGCTTATCTAGCACCTGGTCCAATCACACCTTGAAAACCTCCAGTAACAGGGACTCTACCGTGTCCCTGTGGAGGCTGTTCCAGAAAATGATTGTTCTCACTGTAAAAAAAATCTTCCTTATATCGAGATGAAACCTTTCCTGGTACAACTTGTACCTGTCACCACTTGTCTTCTCCATGTAGGTCTTGTGAAGAGAGAGCCTCTGTCCTCTTTCTAGCTGCCTTTCAAGTACTGGAATACTGTGTTGAGGTCTCCCTAAGCCTTCTCTTCTCCAGGGAGAAGACACCTAACTCCTTCAGTTTTCTTCATAGGGCAGGTTGTCCAGCCCTTTTGATCTTCTATTATGCTTAGAAATGAAATATCCTTATGGATTAAAAGTGGCTAATAAATGGGAAATTTGGATTAAAACCCAGCAATTAAGAGTGGCGGCTGGTGAACACGAGTACAGCCTTGACTTAGGTCTCAGTTGAAACTGAAGGGCTGTTAGAATTTGTTTGTGTAGTAGAAGTGATAAAATTAAACATACAAGCATCAATAAGATCACTTTGCAGGGTTTCCCTTTGTACCGGATAGTCATGGATACTTTAGATAAAGTAAATGTATGAATGGCAAAGTGGTAAGACAACATCAACAGAGGGCACTTCAAATGGATGCAAATAAAAGAATCATTTAAATGGATAATTATTCCTGATAGTACTTAGACTGTAATAACTGGGATCTAATTGAGATAGACCCCTTGCATATTACCTCTTTACATTGTACCCTGTATAATATTTGCAGTGGTCCTAAGGGTGCTGAGAACTCTTTCTGCATAGAACAAAAAGGATTAGAGCTGGTCAGGAAATGTTAACTGTGATGACTCTCAGGATGTTTTCCTGACTTGTCCTGATGCGTCCTTCTGATGGAAAAGTTATGTGCAACATGAAAAGATGTGCAGGTAGCTGATTAAGTAAAGCTGTCCTTTAGAAATGTTTTTTCCTAGCCATAAATGTTAATAACGTGAGGTTCTCATGGCTTGTTTCCACAGATGTCTTATTTCTTTCTTCTCTGTAGCATCCTATGCAGTGTTTCCTTTGAATACATCAAGAGATTGCCTCCAGAAAAAAATTTACTCTTGCATCTTTTATTTACCTATTTAGTATATGTGGTTAGTAAGGCTCCTAAAGCAGATTTATTTCCTCTGCTACCTGGAAACTGTTGTGGAAGATGTGTGTTATGACTGTGTTCATTTTGCCAAGCTCTATTATGTTGTTTCATTGGCACTAACACATCTGTGATGTAATACCTTTTAGTCTACCATAAATGATGCTTTCATGTCATGTTTAATGCTATCGTGGTTCTCCTAAATAGAAATGAAGTTCTAGAGCTTGTACAATAATTCTGCATCTCAAATGCTAAGAAAAGGGAATTTATTCTTGTGGAATAGAGAAAGCTTGAATTTAATAAATCTGACTAAATCTTAACATGACTGATGTGTTAAACTTCAAAGCATCACTTCAGGCTGATCAAGGTGTTGAGCAGGGAGAGAGACAGCAGTTTTGCCTCCCAAGGTTTTATATTACTATGTTCTGGTATCAATATTCTTCCACATCAATTCACATCCTTGAAGTGCTCTTATTTAAATGGAAGGAAAATTTTGAAAATCACCTCAGTCAGGTACTATCCAGCTTCATAACAGAATGGTGTGAAACTACATATATGAAATGCTGTCAGTGGACAAAAATGAATTGTTCTAAGTTCACTCAAAGTTATAAACAATAAATAAGTTTTCTACAGGTCATGCCTTTCTTTAAGGAACCCATAAGGTTTAGTGGCTTCATTTGTAATGCAAGCATTTCTTGCTAGTCTGAGTAGCGGTTAAGCGCACAGACATTTATTTGAAACATGCCACTCTCACCTACGTAACATAGCCTAATGTATGATCCATGATTGCCAAGCCTCCTTGAGGGCATCAAACAGCTGACTGTTCCTCAACTTGGAAGCTCAGTAGGCAGAAATCACCACAGTATACACATGCGAGATTAAAACTAGTTAATTCCTTTCATGCTTATTTAATTGAATTCTGTATCTTTTGCATCACAGGGCACGATGATCTGAGTTCAGTGGTAATATACAAAACTAGGAAAACTCAACAGAGGTCTCGTTTTGCCTGGTTTTGAATACTTCTTTCCTCTGGTAAAATCAAAAAGACAGACCTTACACACAGCTTTTCTCATAGTGTTTTCCTAACCTATTCTCCACTCCCAGATATGAAAAGACTCTGTGAAAGCAATTTTAATAATGTTCTTCTGCATGAGATGAAGTTCTTCTGTAGCTCTGAATAACTCACAGAATGTCTTGATTCAATCCAGGGGCTAGGCAGAAATGTTTGTTATTTCCTTCATTACACAAAGTGGTTAAAACATTGTAATTGGAAATGGCTTTGAACAGGCTTAACAGGGCCAATCGACTAATTCCATTCCAATAAGGTCACATCTTCCTGCTGGTATATCTGGCTTCTTCAGTGCCGCAGCTTCCCCTCAGCACAAGCTGGGAGAGCCAGATCTGCTTGCCTCAGGTTCCTTTTCTGTCTAATGCAGTCAGAAAGGCTCAAGTTGTACCCATTCACAATGACACTCATAGGCTTAGACAAGGACAGGCTTTGATTATTCATCTCATTATTCTTGCCAAGACAGAGGAGGAGCAGATGACAATTTTCCAAAAATCTCCTGTTTTCATGCATGTAGGATTTTTTTAGGAAGGGAACAGCCCCAAGGTAGGTTAGGCTGCCTGTGTTTTTCCACTTCATACATTTCATTTTAAACTATGCTATGGCTTATTCTGAAAATGCAGGGCATGATTTGATATTCCCACATACAATTCTTCTTTAAGAATGATTTTTTTTTTTTTGCAAAGAGACAAAGCCAGAGAGAATAACTTCTTTCCCAGCTCTCAGCCAGCTTCTGTGTCTTCAAATCACATTTGTTCCCATGGGAAACATTGTGTAGGGTCAGGCAAAACATAAAATCAGACTTTAGGTGCGGAATGTTTCCTCTGGGTTGTAATTTCTAGGCTCCTGCTATTATAAACTAGCAGGTAACCTATTATTTTCATAAGCTACAGCTACACTATTTCAGAAGCATTCTTTCCAGTAGAAAATTTCTTTACAATGTCTTAAACATTTTTCCTTGTCAAAAAAGCTGATTAGAGCTGATAAGCAGCCCATTTAGCCTGGTAACACAGTGAAAATAACACCTTCTTCAAAAAGAACTGTTCTTTTACTGTGCAGTTATGGAAATCCATGGGAGATTCATTAGGACCTTACATAAGGTTTTAACTAAGCCTTGCGAAATCCTTGTGAATCTTTCCTGTCCATTTGCTGTTCATCCTCTCCACATGCTGAGGCATGGCTTCTAGACATGGTCACCCAGAACTAGCTTTTTCTTCACTTCCAATTCCTGGACCCAGGGACTGCTGCCAGCATTAAGCATGCTTTATCAACAAAGGCACTTTTATAGGGCTCAGTTAGATAATGAACAAGTAGCAAACAGTGACTATTTTAACTTTTCACTGGGAAGGCTGCAGGCCAGGAACCAACCAAATTTGTGAAAACCTTTGACCATTACTTCTACTTAATTGACCAAATCCATCTGGAGGGAGCACATTAAAGCTACAGACCATTTTCTCTGTGTTGGAGAGCGTTGTACTTTTCATTTCTGCAGTGTGAGGTTTAGTTGACAGGTTTAATTGTTCCCAGATTCAGCATTCCTCATCAGTTTGCATTCAGTGCTGTGTCTTTTATGGATGGTAGATTATTTGACATGACTTGGTATTGCAGAAATTGTTATTTCCAAGCTGCTGCTGAGAGACTGCAAATAATTTTTATTGTCTAACACCCACAAGTTTATACTTCCATATTTGTCTACCCAATCCTTAATGAACCTTGCATAAAAAGGAATATTTAAGCATGACTATCTCCTCACTGTAATTTCACACACATTATCTTAAACAAATGGGAGTGTCTTGAGACTTGCACAGTGCAGATGCCAGGGAATATCCAAATACTGATTGATTACAGTAACAGTTTTGGTCACAGATGATGTAATTCTCCCCTATGACTGTGCCTAATATAGAAATATAAAAGCTGGGATTGGTTGCTGGCTTTACCTAAAATGCGTGTTAAAATACTTTGCTGTTAGACTGTGTCAGTTTCAACATTCTGGGAATTATGCTGTTCCTTTCTCTGATCTCCACAGGAATCAATATCTTTGTGGTATATAAATAAATAGCAATGATTATTATGCTGCAATAATAGCTTACCTAAAAACTGAGTTAAGCTTGCTTCATGTTGTGTTTATATGCACATCATTCATTGGAATACATTCAGAATTTCTTTAAGGTTTGGGGTTTATTTTTATTTTTATTTTGTTTGTTTATTTGTTTGTTTACTTTCTAACAGACAGCCAGTACTAGCCTGTGTCCTGCCTCATGTTTCTACACTATTTTTAGAATTGGACGTGTGCTTTATGTAAGAACCTTCCAGAGAGGTGAAAACTCCAGCTAGCACTCGGGCTATTGGCATACAAGGCTTATTTCTTGGTGCTGCCTTTCATCCTGGATTCCTTCTTCCAGTTACATACAGTTAGCTACTCATTTTATTTTAGCAGTGTCTGTAGCTGTTTTGTATCTTCTGTGTTGCCTGACTTGATGGGGCAAGAAGTGATTCATAAATATGGTATCATATGGACATAGTCTTCATCAGCAGCCCATTTTGGCATGCCCACCAGTTTTTTGTATTTACTGAAGAACTTACTGTTATTTCCTAAAACCTACTGTTTGAGTTATAACTGCTGACTTCAGTCTGGCTTTTGATTTGCCTTTGCTCTGCAGGCATACTTGATTTCATTTCTGCTGCCCTGAGTTCTAGTTGTATTATACTCCCAGGATTAATCTTTCATCATTGCTTTGTGCGAGTGCTTGTGTAGCTATCTTGAAGCACACATAGTGGCTACAAATTTCTGTTTCCTTCTGTTGTTGATGTGTATGCCAAAAATTTGAAAAATGTGCCTGAAGTTTCTCAATTCGTTCCCAAGTTTGAGTCCACGAGAACCTTTTAGGAATGAAAGTGTTTACTAAACATAGAGTGGAATTCCTGCCTGTAAAAATATCTGCCTTAGTCATTTCAGCACCATTAATGAGGTTGGAGAATTTTATGATTGTCTGAACAGTTGTGCATTTCGTGCTGTTCAATGTACATGTTCAACAAATTAATGGCCTGTAGTCATGACTTTTGGCTTGATCCATGCATGTTGCTTTATGTTAAGTATGAAACATTTGCTTGTCTCAGTATCAGCTCCTACATTACTGGTTAGGGCTATCTTGCGTTCACAGCTCATCCACAAATATGCTGACAGTATGTGATAACTGCCTTTAGCTTGGATCCTAAATTCTAGAGTATGCATTTTTTTAATGGATGGAGCAGCTTCACATCAAAGTCTTTTTGGGTTGTTTGACGCCTTCTGGAAAGACTTGCAGCAACTGTTCCACATGGATAAAGCTTGTGTTCTGTGCTACAGAACTGCTGTCGGGAAAGTGCCTGTGTTTGGTCTGCAAAGTGCTGCCTGCTCACAGCACTTTTCTTTGACTTACCTTTTCATTGTATTATTGTAGACTGAGTTAGAGAATTCAGCAGTGGCTTTATCCTGGTGCTTTTTAATATGACTGATAGGTAGACTGTGGAAAAATAATTTGCCATTCCCATAAGAATTGTATTTATTTCTTATGATGTGTCTCAGCCTTCAGTCTTTCAGCTTCTCTAGGTGCTGATATAACCAAAACAGAAGACTTCAGGTGTCCTCACTTTCAGCTTGTCAGCATGCAGGCTCTTACTGGAACATGCTTAGTAGTCATTTCATTTTTTTATTGTGGTTCTGGATTGCTTCTTCCTTGACTTCTATTTCTATTATAACAAAAATGCCATCAGCGATTTTAATTCCTGGAAGATTCTTCCTGTCTGGTTACAACAGTCCCATTTTTGGCCACAAATTTATTCGACGACTCCGTTTAACACGTTCTTGGCATTTGAAGTCATTAATGCATTTACTCTGAATAAATTTGGTCTGATTTCCTTGGTTATTGTTAGTAAGCAGTTTAAAATACATCACAGCTAGACTCCAGTTCACCTTCGATCTCATGTTACAGTTATAATTGAATAGCTTACAGTCTTCTGCAGTGTATCTCATGGGAAATCCTGGATTTTCTTAATTCCCTCCTGACTTTCAGTTCTCTGAAAACCTCCGCATCTCCAGTGATGACAGACACTGCTGCTTTTTCATCTTTTAGGTATAACATAGCAAAAGAATTGCTTTCAGACCATGTTCAGTGATAAATTAGTCCAGCTGCACACCATGTTGGCAAACCTTCAGTATTGGGTCTGGAGATGAATTCACTGGTAATGCCAGAGAAGAGGAGAGAGAATTTCTGTCATGACGTGTTATCTGCACTTGAAGATTGCATCAATCACTTTGAGCCTGGCTTAGCTACTTCTGTGAAGCTCACTTGTCCAAACGTCGAAGTCAAAGTCAGGCAGAAAAGCCAGCTGTAAGTCTTTCAGAGGATTCTCAACTTTACTAGCTCCTTCTTAAAAAATGCCCTGTCATTAGTTTGTATATGGGACTTTCAGGCAGTCTGAACTCAGTCTGACAAGAACATTGTGATTGTATAGATCCATGTTTATTATGAAGAGGCAGCCAAAGTTGTTTTCAAGTGGAAAGGATCTTTAAGATCTTTGACTCCAGCCGTTAATGAGGCACTGCCAAGTCTACCACTAAACTGTGTCCCTAAGCACCACATCTACACATCTTTTAAATACCTCCAAGGTATGGTGACTCAACCACTTCCCTGGGCAGCCTGTTCCAATGGTTCACAACCCTTTTGGTGAATAAATTTTTCCTAATATTCAAGCTAAAGCACCTGTGGCACAACTTGAGGCCATGTCCTCCTTGTTACTGGGTAGAAGAGGTTGACAGCTGCAAACTCCTTTCGGGTAGTTGTGCAGAGTGATAGGATTTCCCTTGAGCCTCCTTTTCTCCAGGCTAAAGAACCCCAGTTCCCTCAGCTCCTCCTCATAAGACTTCTGCTCTAGACCCTTCACCAGCTTCCTTGCTCTTCTGTGGACAGGCTCCAGCACCTCAGTGTCTTTCTTGTAGTGAGGGGCCCAAAATCGAACACAGTATTTGAGGTGGGATATATGGCAGGGTAGCCTTCCCAGAGATCAGACTGCTGCAGTCGGTTTTATTCAATGGTAAGCATAAAATAAATACTGTAGTTCATCTTCAAATTTCTGTTAATATCTTCCATAACTATTGTTGATATTTGGCAAAGGAAAATATGAATGCTTGTAATGAGCAACCTCTATTATATTAGCGATATTGATGATGACATTGAACACAAAATGTAGAAGTTAAAATATTTTTAAAAGTCTAAATGTAACAGAAAGATTTATCTTTGTACTATATACATTTCAGTATTTTATTTAGAAACTCTGCTAGGTAAAACTCATTTGGTTTAGTGTGGTGTATTTAAGCAATATAAAAATTTATGAATGAAAATATTTTGAAGTCATTTAACTGTTTTTATCCCATACAAGTATTATGTTGAAAATTCTCTATCAAAACATTACATTTGAATATTATAATGTTCTAAGTGCCAAATCAAAGAAGTGATTTGTTAAAACACAATTTTTTGGAAATTGTGTTTTTTTAACTTTTTATGTAATTTAATTTGGAAGAGAAAATTGGCTTAAAATAAAAAACTGTTTTGACAAAAATTGGCTGTTGTACAATTTAAAAAATAAGAGGATAAGGCTTTAATTCCTGCTTTTCTTCAATTCCTGGAGTTTCAGGGAGGTTGTCAGGGAAAATTTTAAAAAGTTCCTTGTATTCTACTATGAAATTTGAAGAACAGTATATAATAGTTTCCAGTTTTCAATGTATTCTAAACACACATACTGAAAAATCATATTGAAAACTCTTTAATATTTCTAGATCGATGGAAAATTTTGCCTTGAATAGTTTCATGAAACCCAATAAAACTTGCAAATGAAGAATAGGATAGGAGCATTGCTCATGTGGTGGAAGTTTGTCCATGCTGACTTGGAAAGGCTCATAAGTCAGGTTACAGGATCACGCCAGTTTCCCTGTAAAACTGGAGAAGAAAAAGCATTACAATTATGAAGCAGGTGTTTTCTCGGGTGTAACGGGTACTCAGGGTAGGAGAAGAACAGCCATAACTGGTATTCAGATTAACAGTAATGTATGGTTGATGGTTTTATTTCCTACAGTTTGGGCTTTTTTGTCCTTTAATGCCTCCAACATTTCCCTCCCTGAAGTCTGTGCAGACTGTGGTCATCTCCAGGATTGTATCAAAGAGGTAAAAAGGCAGCACCCTCTGGGTCTGCTGTGATGCATCTTGGCCCTGATTTTCATCTCACTAATCTCTTCAGGACTGATTCATTAGGTGGAGATTTGGTGGGCAATGTTGACATTCATAATGCCAAACACAATTTCTATGCCTCCTTCTTAAGAATTTGGGTTTCCTTTACACTGACAGTAGAAAATTTAGGTCTTTAGGTTTTTAGGTCTACAGTGAGTGCAGAAAATTCTCAACAACTGTTATGTTGAGAGAAATCAACTGGTTGGAAGTGACAAGGAAAATGACGTGACTCAAGCCGAGATACTTTTAGCGCATAGGGAAATGCAGCCAGCTGGCTGTTTGGAATTACATACACCATAATGACCAAAGCAGTGACTTTGAGTTAGGTCTGCTCTTCCCAGCAAAGCTATTACCACCAAGTTATGAAATCATTCTTTTATGATCTCTCCTTGTATTTTGATGTATCCTCCTTGTGAAGTGGAACACCCACAACAGGAAGGACAGACAGAGTCACAGAATCACAGAATCACAGAATGGTCAGGGTTGGAAGGGACCTCTGGAGATCATCTAGTCCAACCCCCCCGCCAGAGCAGGGTCACCTACAACAGGTTGCACAGGACAGTATGCAGCTCACATAGTTGCTGATGAGGCCATTTCTTGGAGTTGAGTTTTAAATTCCTTTTGACAGGGGTGATTTGGACTCATTCCTGATGACTTCTACAACCTTTTGTCCTGGTTTGAGGTAAAACTGGACCAATTTTGTTCAGTAACTTTGCTTCTTAGCTGGGCCTCTTCTAACTGCTGAAATTAACAGCATATTGTGCAGACAATGTTCGCTCTCAGAGTGATAAGACCAATGTTTATAGTTGATGTCCAGGCATGGTAAGCGGAGAGGCTCTTGCTTATACTTATTGCTCTAACACCCAAGGCCAACCAACTTTGCTGTTTGCCACGTTGGAGGGTGGAAGCAGAAAAGCGCAGTGGGGTCCCACCTGCGGGGAGGAGTGGACAGGCCAGGTGATCCAAAACTGACCATCCCATCCGCATCATGCTCAGTATAAAAGCTGAGGGATCAAAGGCTAGCGCTGGCTCTGGCTCTCTCTCTTCCTTCAATGGCCAACATCTGAGGAGGACTCGGTTCGTCTCCCTTTGGTCCCGATCCTGCANTTGATAGGGTTTTGTATATATTTCATTATTTTCTTTTTTATTTTATTATTAATATTTCATTAAAGTAGTTTAGTTCCTTCTAAACTCATAAGTGTCTTTTTCCCTCCTCTGCCTCTCTCTTTGAAGAGGGGTAGAGGGGAGCATCTGTCGGTCCCATCTGGGGTCCCCCACATCCCCAGTGGGATTTGGCCTAAACCACGACACCTTTACATTCATGGATTAAATAAGACTGGAGCATCATAAGTACCACTCCCAACTCCACCTTTTCCAGCTATGTTTTCTAGTGATTTCTGCCAGGAAATGATATGAGTAAATGAAACACTTTGTTATACCATAGACGGTTAGGCAGAAGACAAGTGCTCAGCAGGTGGGTGCAGTTAGGATGATGGTATAGAGTTCATTTGTGAGACCTATAAATTCTGTGGGAATTTTCAAATGGAAGAGTAGGTATCTACAAAATCAGGCAGGGAGTTTGAGAATATCACTGATGTCAAAAGTCACTGATGTGATTATAACTTTCCATAACATAATTTCTTCAATAACAACATGAATAACAAGTGCAAAGTTATTATTTGAGGTACCTTTTATTTCTTTGCAGTGTTTTATCCAAATAAACATATGAGAGTATAGGTTGGAAATGAAGACTTTAGTAGATGTCCTGAAGTTAATTAATAAAGAACTCCCACTGAGTTGTTAAATAATTCATCTCATTTTTTGCATTCTGTTAGTCATTCCATCTGAAAGAATTTTAGAAAACATGGTTAAACCTAGCTTCAACGTATTAGTTGGTACTCTAGAAGAGATATCTTCCTAGTATTTGTATTTACTCTCCAATTAGATGACTGGTGTTTTACCAGATTTTGTTTTAAAAACAAAAAAAAAGAAAAAAAAAAAAGAAAAAAAGAAAAAAGAAGAAAAGAAAGAAGGAAAAAAGAGAGTGAGAAAGAAAGCCAAAAGGAAAACAAAAGGACATAGAGAACAAATTCTGTCTCTGAATGCAAAAGAAATGCAATTGGCTTTCAGCTCTGTTTCACAGTGCTAATGTTTTACTAACATTGAAGCTTTAGAACTTTTTCTTATGGAATGAGATGATAATACTTTTAGACTGCCAATCAGTCAATGTCCTGATGGCTTGTGTTGTAATTTAGATTGCTTCTGCAGCACTGTATGACACCTCGTATGGATTAAGCTTAAAAAACTCATATACTGAAGGTGGATCACTGACAAGCTTCAGCTTAAATGCTGTATCTGCAGCTCTGGCAAAAAAGAAAAACAACACAGCATGATGAAACTTTCTTAATTTCACCTGTTATTGTTATTTGGAGAATAGTATTTTTTTGGTATCTTTCAGCTGTGTGTACTTGAATATGTGTTTGTGTATATGTGTAGTATTAAAATAACCTTCTTACATTTCCCTGGTAAACCAATGCTCGATTACGTTACATTCTGGTCTTCTAATTAATCCTATTGCCTTCAGTCAATTTTGAAAGGTTTGTTTTGGGTGGGTTTTTTTGTGGTGTTCTTTTTTTAAAATTATGTATAATTGGACACATCATACTGTGAAACTTAACACTATAAATTTAATGTACTGGAGCAGGCTCTTAAATAATTAATCAAATAGTCAAATGGCTGAATAAGTTTATTTTCCTCCAAATCTCCCAAGGCACCTACTTCTTTTTCACGTCACAACTGCTGTAGGGTTTTTTTTGCATGTGCACATTTTATTTTCTATTTGTGTCATACTAGAGGGGAGGTAAAACCTTAATTAAACTTCATTTATGGTTTGTCAAAATCAGAACACTATTTTAGGCTAAAAATTATTAATGTTATAAAAAAAGGTGATAACATAATGAGAAATAAGGAATGGTGTGAAAATACGCTTTTATTTTGGTAGGTACAATAAGAATATTCCTGAAATAGAGTCTTAGGTGAGCTAAATACTGACGCTTGCTTCCTTGAAATGCATCTAGACATCAGGGCCCTAAAAAAATATTTCAGAATTAAAGCTTTTTGGTAATTAAAATAATGAATTTTAAAAATGTAACATTAATCCACCATGCCACCCCCCCACNCTTTTGTATGGACTGGATAGAAAGAAATTCTAACTGACTGCCACATTCCAAATTGTTGACTGAGACTAATAGTAATGTATAAAATATATAAAGTAGGCCTCGTGAGGATACTACCCGTGTATATGAAAGTTTACTGTGGTCTTCCCTATTATGAGGAATTTAACATCACAGGTGCTTTTAAACAACAACAAGGAAAAAAATCCCCACAGCCTATGCTAGATTTACTTATGATATGACAAAAATACAAGTTTAGGTAATGCAATGCTTGCAGTTAAATTTTAGTGACTGAAAAGAAAAAAAGTGTCAAAACAATTAAATTATCCCATGAAATAATCACTGAATTTCTTTTTGGAGACATCCCAGTAACACGTGGAATGATTAGCTCCATGACTTCACATGGGTATGTCTCTGTTAAACTGCAGTCAAATGTTAGTCTTCGTGCTTTTCTCTTTTTGCTAGCTTTTTGGTGAGGCCACAACATACTGAACTAAGAGATTTGGTTACCAAAGGGAACCATCTTCCATTCTGCAGTAGAGCATGTCACACAAGCACACAATGGAACCGCAAAATTTGATTGCATTTTAAAGATAGCCTCCTTCACTCACTGTGGTTGTAAACCTGAGAAAGATTTTTTAAATTGTCTTGGTGGGAAAAGCCTGAACTTTGGAATGACTACATTTTTCAAGAAAGATTGAGTTCAGACATAGTTATTTTCAGTCATAATTAAAGGATAGTGTTTATTAATCTGTTACTGAGTTTGTAAGAGAACAAGATTTTTATATATGTGTAAAATTCTTAGTCCTTAAACTGATATGAGTATGTTTTCACTTACAGCTGATGTGGAAAAAAATCCTGAAGCAGATGTGGAAAGGACTATGTTGAAAACAATCTTTTTTTAGAATAATGACCTGAAATTTAACGGACAGACAAAAATTCAACATTGTTCAATAGTGATAATGCAAAATTACAAGGGAAGAAGAAATTGTCCAGTCTTTCTTTGTAGGTGTTAATTTGCATTCTGGCAGCTGGCCCGTATTAGATGTCTAGAATATGACAGGTTTACAGAAAAAAAAGTACTGGTGTTAAAACCTAGGAAAGTATTAAAAGAAATGAATAACACTAAAAGTCGCAAGGGACAATTTTCCCATTCATGAAGATCAAAATCAAAATTCTGTGTCCTACCGTGTAACATATATCAGCTTATATTAATGAACATTCCATGTGACATCAACCTTTAAGTTCATATTTGTCTTGTTACTATCAAAAGGAATTGTCCAATATTTCTTTGTAGGTGTTAATTTGCATTTTGGCAGCTGGCCTTCAGTAAAAAGTTTAGTGTTCTTCCTTTAGATATGACTTTGACATTTATTCTCAACAAGGTAAATAGTGTTCTAACGCCTTTCATTTTTTAGGCTATCCTTGCAAAAAGAAAGACAAAGCAGCCATGGAAATGATCTGACCTTTAAAAAATATTTTTAACTACTTGTTGCTCTATTAAACTGCTTTTCATGATCCAAAACATGAATTCCAAGAGCTAATTATCACATCTATTTTCAAAGCAGAGTTCACTGAAATATTTCAAAAGCTTATCACAAATATTTTTGAACAATTTCAAGATGAAGAAGGGTGCATGTGGCTATGAAAACAGAGCACTGATATACCGAAAAATACAAATTTACCTAATTCAGTGATTCTACATGTTTACTTAAGGATAAGTTTTATAATAGGTTGTTGTAGAAAGTTGAGACTGTTTTACAGCTAATTTCATTGATAATATGTCTGTTTCCTTTACGCAATAACATTGGCATTCTGTCTATTTAGAACTTAAATTTAGCTTGATTTCCCTGAAGTAGGCTCAGTCTTCAAATATTGTGTAAATTACATATTTTTTCATATCTCTTCTATATGTCACTGCTCTCTTAAATCCACAAAAATGTAATAAATAAAATAAAATATCAAAATAACAGAAATAATAACATGACGGTTGCACATGCCTGTATGAAAACCTTACAGGTACACTTTGGATGGCCTTATGTTGGACATCATTCTGCACTGGTTCTTATTTCATTAATAGAGGTTGAACAGCACACATTTTATTGTTCAGTAGAATAAAGTTCCTGTTTTTGACAATGCAGAAAGATTTCCTGAGGTAGTTCATTGTGTTTAACTCGATCAAGAGTTGGAGTCATCTAATCTATAGACACCTGCAGTATAGATGGTTCTGTCTGAAATTAGTCAGTGGAAAGTCACCTTTTTATGTCAATGGAGGGTAATAGATACTGTTTCCATAGAGAGGAATAGGTGGTGATTTGTTTTTTTCACCACGTACCCAGAAATTTACCTGTGCAAAACCATTCCTAACTCCCCAGGTACGTATATGTGTGGCAGCCAAGTTTCCCTTGTACCTCAATTCTGATATTGGTGAATGTGTTGATGGTGGTCCTGACTTGTGCTCCCTTTGCTCATGGGATTCCCAGGGCAGGACTGAATGTCTTCACAACTAGCTTTGGACCTTACTGTGTAGATGGCTACCTGAACTAGCCAGTGTAGGTTTCATTTTAGTCAACAGACATGAACGGGTTTACATATAATTTTTCTGGTCTATTTTTTAATGAAATTTTAAGATAAGATAATGCATGCCCTTAAAGTGCCTATTTCTCTCCACTGAGTGTAAAGGGAGTCTGGACAGCTAACTCAGACTACTGGTTCTATAACCTGGTGTGAATGATACCATAGTTACAGTTCAGTGGCTTTAATTTATATGAGTATTCTAATATTTTCATAAAATCATAGAATATCTTGAGTTGGAAGGGACCCATAAGGATCATTGAGTCCAAAACCCTGGTCCTCACAGGACTGTGTAAAAATAAACTGTATGACAAAAAGTGTCATCCAGATACTCCTTGGACTCTGACAGGGTTGGTGCCATGACCACTTACCTGGGGAGCCAGCTTCAGTGACTGACCACCATCACAGTGAAGAACCTTTTCTTAATATGCAATCTGAACTTCTCCTGATGCAGCTTCATTCCATTTCCTGTGTCCTATCTCTGGTCACCAGAGAGAGGAGATCAGCACCTCCCGCTCCAATGCACCCCTTGAGCAAGGTGTAGACTGTGATGATGTCACCCCTCAACCTTCTTTTCTACAAGCTGAACAAGCCAAGTAACATCAGCCACTTATAAGTCTTGCCCTTGAGGCCTTTCACCATCTTGGTTGCCCTCCTTTGGACACACTGTCAATGTACTTATACTGGGGAGCCCAAAACTGCACACAGTACTCAAGATGGGGCCACACAAGGGCAGTACCGAGTGGAACTATCACCTTCCTCGACCGGCTAACTATGCTGTGCTTGATGCACCCCAAGACACAGTTGGTCCTTTTGGCTGCCAGGGCACACTGTTGCCTCATCTTCATCTTGCCATCAACCCAAACCCCCAGACCTCTTCCCAGGGGGCTGCTCTCCAACCTCTTGTTCACCAATTTGTATGTAAAAACAGGATATTTTATTAAAATTACAGTCCCTTCATCTTTGTGAGCCAGCCTGTAGATATGTTGGCAGGGTAGTACGATTTTTGTTTGCTTGTTTGTTCGTGTTGGCTTGTTTCATTTTGTTTTGTTGCATGGTTAATCATAAAGAAGGAATGACCTACAACACTCAAACTCTGCCTAAACTTTACTGAAAAAGAAACCCCCAAAATCAAAAATTCTCCACATATTTCCTCATAACAACACATAACAATCATCTGCAGTGGCTGGACCTAGTTTGGGTCTACTTTTTAACCAGACACACAGT
The DNA here is from genome assembly GCA_013398815.1 of Ibidorhyncha struthersii. Taxonomy (NCBI): domain Eukaryota; kingdom Metazoa; phylum Chordata; class Aves; order Charadriiformes; family Charadriidae; genus Ibidorhyncha; species Ibidorhyncha struthersii. Next base: position 41,534 of record VZSZ01002750.1, read on the forward strand.
AATCTTTAGAATTTTTTTTTAAAATTCAAACAAAATCCTAAAATTCTCTCTTCTACAAAGAGACACCACCCTACCCACCCACCCCTCCTCAATTTTTAGACAGTCTTTAACTCTTTGATTAATATATGGTACCTGAAGAATAGAAAAGGCCTGAGAAAATGAGAGTTTATATGTGTCTCTTTTTTTTTTAATTGAAAAAAAAATGTTTCTATTCATGCCTATAACTTGAGGAGCAGTGGGCACTTCTGCTTTCTGGAAACTGGCAGTTTAAGGGCCAAGACCTCACAAAATCAGTCTGATTCCTACATAAGGAATTCAAACAAGAACAGTTTTCTCAATTGGAAATAATAGAATAGACCCGTTGCATACAAGAAGCTCAAAAACTTACAAGAAGTATGGAAAATGAAACAGCTCATCTTTACCCTGCATAGGTCAAATTAATGTTGGAAAATCAATTTCTGTGGGGTTTTATTAACCCTTCTTACTAGCTTCCATCATAGCTGTTATATATATTTAAAAGAATGACAGCATTAAGATACACTACATATAACTAAGAGTTAAGAATAACCTTTTTAAAGATATAGTTGATGTAGTTGATATATAATGGGTTCTGCACTTTGTGGGTGTTACTCAGAAACACAAAAGGTGTTATTCATAAAGCCTCTTTTACTGGAAAATGTATGCTCACTAACTTAGTTTCAAATGCTGTTAAAAGAAAATCTGCAGACGGAGCAAAAGGGCAAAAGGGTGACATCTGGCATAGCAGACTTTCTAAGACGTTTTTGGCACACAGCCTGCATTAAACGGCAGACGCTGAGAAAAAAATATTGGAATCAAAAGAAAAGAGAATACAATGACAAATTGATTTCTAATCTTCAGCTATCACAAACAAGTCAAAACTGGTCAAAGTGCTTTAGTTTATTATCTGTCATGTCTTCCGCTGGACCATTCTTTGATCTCTAATTGACCCAAAACCGGGTCTGAGGTGTGACATTTTGTCAGCCTGATTACATCTACTCACTGCAGCATTTCCTAATCACTGTACACTTGATTTCACCTTTTCAGTTTTCACCTGAATGAGTGATACACAAAAACATCCTCATCGTTACCAGACCTCATGCACTTAGTTTTTCAGAATGGTTGAAAGATGAAATACATGACATGTTATTTGAAGTGTGGCCAAATGTATTTTATACTTTAAACAAACACTGCCATGGAAACTATGATATGCATGTCCTTGGAGGAAAACAGACCATGTGTTTCATCTATACAGGGAAAGAAAAGAAAAATGTACATACTAGAATTATTAAACCTACCTAGAGGCAGAGACATTTTTTAGATAGCATGTCTAACTGAGCCAAAAACTAGAATTGTTTATCTCATTGGTCCTTTGCTTTCACTGAGGCACTTAGTGGACCTCTTTGTTTCAAATCTAACTAAGGATGAGTGGAAAGGAGTGCATTAATTTTGAGTGATTAATAACTCATTGCTTTGCAGATTCAATGAGATAATTCTGCCAAATCTCTGAGTTACTGATTCTTTCTGTCCAGACTCTTATAGGCACCTGGGAGGCTTTGTTAACTTTTAAAGCACATACACATTGGGGAGGTATTCCTCTGATTTCTGTTGTTCTTGATGAGAAGTCACACTGCTTACTAGTTTTGAGAGATGTTTTGTATTTACATAGGTTCTAATCTGAAACTGTAGTGTCTCCCTCTTTTTTGAGCTGTCTGTCTCTGTCAGCTTAAACGGATGTGGAAATGTAAAACTTCACTAGGGATTACATTGGAAACCCAATAATTTTTTAAATCAAAATCTTTGAGTGTGTTCATGTATTATTTGGAACTTACATTTTTCATTGATTCCGCTAGTCTTTGTGCAGTGCACAAATGTGTACTACACAAAGTGTAGTACAATAATAGCTACGCAATAGCTAATATAGCTATATAATAGCTAATATAATAAATAAAGTACACAAATCTGAACTACACAAAGTGTAGATAAGTCTTTTTCATGGCGTTGGGCATTTAATTATTTTTCCTTGTTTATTTTGCTCGAATGCTTGCCTCACTCTGTGGATTCCTCTACTTCGATAGACAAAAAAAATGATTCAGGTTTTTGACCTCTACTTTTGGAATCAGTATGAGGAATGAGCATGAGTTTTATGGTGCCTGCTAGTCTGAGAATTTAGATAGATGCTATGGAAGTAGCATTCATAGGTTAGGGGATTTTACACTGTTGCTTACTGGGCAACAGAAGAGAAAGTTTGATTCTGAGCTCCTTCAGTGTACTTAAAATAGGTTTTACTAATGCAGTGCATGGCATGTGGTATCACAAAATAGATATATGGAAGCAGTGTGTTTGGAGAAAACCAACCAACAACCAACCAACATATGTGGTACATACCCTTTTTTCAGGGGCTGTAAATAAACCGGGAAAATCAGGTTCACTTCCACAGCTCTGTGACAAGCTATGCTGTCAGATAAACATGCATATCTACTTGATATGTATCTTAATCCAAATTTCTTTACTCAGTTTTTGATGGTGGGAGTCATCACTAAGGTATATTTTACACTTCTGTATTAAAATATCACCATTAAGAGCTATATTTTATAAAACAGAAAGGGAAGCCTTATACATTGAACTCTTGCAGTGCACCATTTTTCTAGAGAAACAATCAAAATCAAATTTATTCTCAATTGAAAGAAACCTGGAAGTCTCAACTTAGTTTCCCATGAACATCTGCCCTTCATCCAATATCAACATAAAATTTGGCAGAGTTTACTCATCTTTGCTCAGATGAAGCCGAGAACTAAAATAAAAATGAAAAACAATTCAGTGTTGAATGCTGATGGCAGAGATTTGGGCATAAATTTTACAGTGACTTTAGCTAGTGCTATTAAATCTTCATTGTCATGTTTAACAGAATAACCTAAACTGAAGAAAAAATAATAAAAAATAACATATGCAAAATAAATTGGGGTTAGCAACCGCCCTTGTAAGTCAGAAAGTATCTAGAAATCCTTTCCTTCCATTCCTAGAATACAGGTATCTAAATCAATTTTTCATTTTTTTTCCCCAGATCTTCATTTTACCTATATTTACGTTGTGGGAGTACTGAGTTGCTAAATCAGTTCCTAGCCATTCTTGTAAGGAGTCCTAGTTAGATAGAAAAATAAAAATTGCCTGAAAGTTAATGGAGTTTCTTCCTTCAATGAAGTATAAGTGCACAAAAGTAATTCCAATAAGCTAGCTCTAAGAAAGTTATAAAGAATAAGCTTCCTGAAATTGCTTTAAATTGCTTCAAATCAGGCTAGGGACTGATTTTCCTCCTCCTCCTCCCATTCTACAAGCAATGCCTACACGTAAAGCATACACTAATGTGGTAGAAATTCCTGAACATAACTGTATTTAATTTGAGTTATTTAAAAAAATGGTACTTAGTATTGGGCTATATATTGGTAGTCCTATAAATTTGCTATAAATTGGTAGTGAGCTATAGATGTTTGAAAGGCAGGTAAGACTTCTCTACACACATGAATGAAGCAAGTATTTCAGGAATACAGAACACATTTTTCATAGGCTTTCTCCCCACTTAATAGTGTTCATAAAGGCACCCATATATTTTTAATCTTGCACCCACTTTTTTTGTCAAGAATTATGTTTGATGGAGGGAAATTTCATGCTTGCAGCATACTAGTTGGGCCTGTAGTAGTATGAAGTTAATTGTTTTCATTTCAAGTGTAACAAATTAATCTTTTGAAAATTCTGCAGCTTTATTATCCCACCAGCTGTGCTATAAGATCTTCCCAATACTGGCTAATGAAACATGCTGTAACAACATGATCCTGGGTGAAAAGAGGTGGAGAAACATTGTTAGTCTGATTTCAGACATCTTCAGTGCCAGCAAAGGAAATTGCTTATGTTCTCCAGGAAAGAAAGGAAACAAAGGCCACACATAAGAAATGGATAGTCTAAAAGAAGATGGATATATAGAAACACCAGTACTCCTTTTCATTGCCACAGAACTGTTACAGGTTGTCGTGGTTTGAGTGACATAGGATTAATTTCTCCTTCAGTAGTTTTACTTTTCAGTAAGGTCTCTTCTAATGCTAGGCAAACCTGCATTTTTGGAAGACTCTAGTGTCTGAATTTGTGAAAATATTTACTTTATAGCCAGCTATGGCATGCACATTTCAAGATCTCAGTGTTTTTGAGCCAGGTGTGGGGACGAGGAGGAGCGAGACCTGGGCGCTTGACCCAAGCTGGCCAACAGAATTATTTAATTCCATGAACGTCACATTCAGTATAAATTAGAAAGGTTGCTGAGGAGTTTCTCCTCTTCTGTGGTAGCTGTGATCCTAAGAACTTCTTACCCTGGTGCCGGACCCCCGATGCCTTCCCTCCTCCTGAAGCTGTAGCGCTCACACTGTCTGATATTTGCTGTCCACTGCTGGGAGTGCACAGTTTCCTATGGATAGAATGGGCTGAGTATAATCCTTGTATATTTTGTATTGCTATTGGGGTCAATATTGGTTCTTTAGTATTATTAATGTTAATTATTTAGTCTCTTTCTATTAAAACTGTATATATTTCAACCCTCAGGTTTCCTTGTTTTTTTTTCTGATTCCCCTTCCCGAGTTGGGAGGGCTCATAAAGTGACAGAATAATTGTCTAAATGACAATAAGTTGTTGTGGGATCAGGCCTAGTCAGCATGGGTTTATGGAAGGCAGGTCCTGCCAGACGAACCTGATCTCCTTCTATGACAAGATTATCAGAATATTGGATGAGGGAAAGGCTGTTGATATTGTATACCTGGACTTTTAAAAAGCATTCGATATTGTCCCCCATACAATTCTTGTGGAAAAACTGGCTTCGCACGGTCTGAATGAGCATACGATCTGCTGGATCAAGCACTGTCTGACTGGAAGGTCCCAAAGAGTGGTGCTCAATGGATTTAAATCCAGCTGGCGGCCGGTCACAAGTGGTGTGCCTCAGGGCTCAGTGTTGGGACCATTTCTGTTCAACGTCTTTATTGATGATCTTGATAAGGACATAGGGTGTATCATCAGCAAGTTTGCAGATGACACCAAGTTAAGCAGGAGTGTTGATTCCCAGGAGGACAGGGAAGCTCTACAGAGAGACTTAGATAGATTGGATCACTGGGCCAACATCAATGGTATGAGTTTCAACAAGGGCAAGTGCCAGGTTCTGCACTTGGGCCACAATAACCCCATGCAGCGCTACAGGCTTGGGGAGGTGTGGCTGGAAAGCTGCCTGGCAGAAAGAGACCTGGGGGTTCTAATTGACAAGCGGCTGAATATGAGCCGGCAGTGTGCCCAGGTGGCCAAGAAAGCCAACGGCATCCTGGCTTGTATTAGAAATAGCGTGGCCAGCAGAAGTAGGGAGGTGATTGTGCCCCTGTACTCAGCACTGGTGAGGCCACACCTCGAGTATTGTGTCCAGTTTTGGGCACCGCAATACAAGAGAGATATCGAGGTGCTGGAGCGAGTGCAGAGGAGGGCAACGAAACTGGTGAAGGGCCTAGCAGACAAATCATATGAAGAGCGGTTGAAGGAGCTGGGACCATTTAGTTTGAGGAAGAGAAGGCTGAGGGGAGACCTCATCACTCTCTACAACTATTTGAAAGGACACTGTAGAGAGGTTGGTGCTGGTCTCTTCTCACAGGTAATTAATGACAGAACAAGAGGGAATGGCTTCAAGCTCCAACAGGGTAGGTTTAGACTGAACATTAGGAAAGAATTTTTCACAGAAAGGGTGGTTGGGCATTGGAATAGACTGCCCAGGGAGGTGGTTGAGTCACCATCCCTGGATGTGTTTAAGAGACGTTTAGATGTGGTGTTGGCGGATATGGTGTAGGGGAGAACTTTGTAGAGTAGGGTAGATGGTTGGACTCGATGATCCCAAGGGTCTCTTCCAACCTAGACAATTCTATGATTCTATGATTCTATGCGGGTTCTTCAAACCATAACACGGGTTTAGTGTATTAGTTTGAATTGCATTTCATGTTACTTCACAATCTTTATTCAGCTTATTGTGAGAAAGACACAATCCAATATCCAATTAATCAGTCCAAATACTCCAAAACTTAGGCTATGCCTCCATTAGCTAGTGATCCAGTGCAGTTCACTGGATCAATATATTTACTTTGTTGGTGTTGAGACCCACCTCTTACATCTATTTCATACCTGATTTGGTGGGGATTGTGCTCCACTCTAGGTTAGACTGGTCTCATGACCTGAACGACCCCACTGCACGTATGCATTATTTTTTGTCACCTTGTATCACAGTTAAACACCAGCAGGCAGCTCAGCCCCACACAGCTGCTGGCTCACTCTCCCCAGTGGGACATTAGAGAGACTCAGAGGAGAGAAAACTCATGGGCTGAGATAAAAACAGTTTAATAGGTAAAGTAAAAGCAGTGCATGCAAACAAAGCAAAACAAGGAATTCATTCACTACTTCCCATGGGCTGGCAGGTGTTCAGCCATCTCCAGGAAAGCAGGGTTCCATCACATGTAGTGGTTACTTGGGAAGACAAACGCCGTAACTCTGAACGTCCCCCCCTTCCTTCTTCTTCCCCCAGCTTTATATTGCTAAGCATGACATCATATGGTCTGGGATATCCCTTTGGTCAGTTGGGGTCAGCTGTCCCAGCTGTGTCCCCTCCCAACCTCTTGTGCCCCCCAGCCTGCTCACTGGTGGGATGGTGTGAGAAGCAGAAAAGGCCTTGACCCTGTAAGCACTGCTCAGAAATAACAAAACCATCCCTGTATTATCAACCTTTTTTCAGCACAAATCCAAAACATAAACCCATACTAGCTACCATGAAGAAAACTAACTCTATCCCAGCCAAAACCAGTGCACCTTGTCTTGATTTAATGTATTACATATTTCAGGACCAAAGCTTCCAGTTTAGCATCCACTGAAAAGGAATCTAGTCCATGCACTTCAGAAGTGCTCTTCAAAATTAATCAACTCACAGTCAGTGAATGTGCAGTTTATTCAGAAGAAAGACTAGTGCTCCAGGACAGTGAGGAAGACTCAGGCTTTAGTGACTCCTGTGCATTAAAAATATACTATAGAAATTGGTGGTCATTTAAGAAAATATAAACTGTACTTTCTTTTCCTTTAAACTGACATATAAGTAGCAAACAGCATACGTAACATTGGGTGCAGAACCTCAGACAAAGTCGCTTTAGGATGTAGTATAAATGAGATTATTTTCATTCTATGGAAATTATTCCTAAAAATACTTGTTAATGTAAAAATTATGTCCAAGTCCTCATCTAATTATCTAAAGTTATTAAGTAAAGAACTATCAGGTTTTCCAAAATTACTAAGTATCCGTTATTTTCCATTGTCTCAGTGAGTTTACAGTAATGTGAAACCTATAAAGGGAAAAAAGAGTCTAATTCTATATTTAAAATAAAGATTAAAATCATACAGTACCAATTTATAGTAACACATGTAAATCTCAAATTTTATACAAAACCATCAGTTTGTGCTTACTTAATATTTTTATTTAACATGCTAGCTTAAGTGTTAGAGATATTTGACTTGTTCAGAGAATACAGATTTCTCATTTAAAAAGTACTGCCCATCTTTGAAAGAACAGTGAATGTTTTCCTTTATATTAGCTGCACTTGTCTGTCTCTGATATCTTTGTTACAGTGTCTTTCTTCTGAATCAATTTCATCAGCATCAAAGAACTTTTCAATTTTCATATAAATTTACACCCATATTACTTCTGTCTCAAACTACAAAGAAGTGTCTTCTTAGTGGTAAAAGTTCACATACAGAATTTTATCTTGACACCTCAGAGTTCCTACATAAATATACTAAGAAAGAAGATGAAAAGCCTGGATTTTTTTATCTTGTATGAATTTATGTACTGTCTATATGACCATAGTATATTTTGTAATCATCATTGGTAATTACCATTGGTTAACATGGGTCTTTTTTTTTATTTTTTTTCTTTCTTTTTTTTTCTTTTTTTTTTTTTAGGGAAAAGCTGTTCTATTAAAATTTCATTTGCTTTTCTCCCCCCTGCCCCCCAGTTGCCTTTTTTTTTATTTTAATTTGATGTTAAGAAGGAAAGTTTAGCATGGGAAGAAAAATACAGTTTTCGATAATGGGTTAATTTTGGACCATGTTCAATAGTTTTTGAATTGGTCCCCAAGAAAAATTCTGTCTTCTACTGTGGCAATTTTTCTCTGTGTTAAAATATTTTCTTGTTACAAAACACAGGAGTCATCAATAGCATTCGTGGAAGAAGCTTAGGAAGCAATTTTTTCTTCAGGGAACTTGATCCGGGCAACTTAGTAGAAGACAGATTATATATTCCGTGGGAAGTTGCAATCAAGAGAAGCCAAAACAGTTCTTTGGGTTTTTGGAAAGCAGAAAGAAAAGACAGCTGAGAAGGCTGAAATATTTTGCATGAAAGAATACTGGGATATGAATGAGAGAGTCGTGCATACTCTAGGAAGAAAAAAAAATGGGAAGGAAGCAGCATGTTCACAGAGCAGGTTTGACAGAAGAGTTGTGTGATGCAAGTTATACTCTTGGAGAAAACAACCAAGATTTGGGAGGGTTTGAGTGTGATTGACTTCTTGTCTTTGATTTAAAATAAATTTTATTCTCATAGTTGCAAAGGATTTAAATAACTTTAACCTGAGCCTAAAATGATATGAGGCATCCTCCTGGATGTGCCATTCACCTTCTCCAAAGGCATAAAGAGCAGGTTCCAGAGACTAGACTGTAGCTCTGGAGTTGGGTACGTGTCACTGACTGGGTAGGGAAGGTTACCTGCTTTACATCTGCCTATCAGGGAACACTGTTTCATCTCTAAGTTTAATAAAAGCCACATGATTTCCCTCTCTGAGTTGAGCTGACTGTATGTCGCTACTGTTCTTTTAAAGGTCTTTGAGGCTGGTTTGTGCTGAAGTTGGAAACTGGACTGAAACATGCAGAGGCTTGATTGCAGTCTGTAAATAAGGATACACTAACTTGATTAACTTTGGAAGTTGTTTTCCTTTCTCTTTTCTTGTTGTTATTCACATCTAATTAAGGTAATTGTAGTTAATTGAAAAGGCATGATTGGTTTAATTGGATCTGAAGATGCAACACGAAAATCACTAACGGTGAAGATGAAATTCATTTGCTGGAAAATACTACAAACAAAAGTGTGGTCTGAGCATTATGGATCTCTTTAGAGAAAAGCATTCAAGAAAACATAGTCATTTTTTCATCACACAAGCAATGAACAGATGCAGGACTGTTGTACTAAAACTAAGTAGAAATATTGTAAATTTGATAAATTTGTCCAAAAAAGATAGCTTTGCTATCTTATATAATGGGCTTCATCCTTGTAAGCTGCTTTGGTTTGCAAGAGGTGGTGTGGATGGAAAGTTTACAGTGTTTAGAGAATAGGCTGTACCCATCACTGAGCTCCATGAGGATCAGGACATATTGGGGGAAAGCTCAGACCACTTTAAAATTCACTGGATTTTTAGATAGCATGGTGTCCCTTGATTTGCTCAGTTCCCATTTTAATAAATTTATATCTAAAGAACTGAGGAATTAAAATGTTCTGATGTGATCCCATGAAGAACTAGGCAATAGGGCCTTGTTCTTTGGTAGCCACCAGTAAAAGGTCCTGATTGCCCCCATGGTGTTCATGGAAGGACACTTTGGAGCCTTGTGGAGGGGGAGCAGCAACGTAATTAACATACTTATTACTCAGACGGCTTGGACAAGAGTCATATTGTCTGATAAAACATTTTAGCAACTTGACTTTGAAAGTACATGGCTTTTCTGAAGAGTCAGTTTTACTGTTAATTATCTACATTAACCATAATTTGCTAATTTGTTAATTTGTTTCTGAGGACTAAAGGTATTTCTCAGTGAAAATGAGGTAAAAATGCAGATGTTAGCTGCACGTTTGTCCACTCCAAATAACATTACAAATTATAGAAGATCTTATTTGTACAAACTCTTGCAGGGACACAAGAAAAAATGAGAATAATTCTCAAAAGAGTATATTTAAAGCTTCATTTCTATTAAATAACTTAACATGAGGGACACCAACAAAGATATTTTTTCATTGGATGGAAACCATGTTTGCTGTCTTTAGATCAAACTGAACCAAATATTCATAGAAAACATCATGGTATAAAAATAAGGAATTTAAGTTTAAGAGTTATTATAATGAGACTGAAAGGTATAGGTTAAAAATAAAGCAAAATACAGCCAAGTTGTAGTTAAAAGCAAGGCTTTGGGACCAGTGAAGTTTACAGTTTGAACTACCTGGAGAAATAATGAAGACACATTGACTGGTTGCAATTAGAAACATGCAAATAAAGAAATGAAATGATCAGAAGTGACTGACCATACCAGGTAGAGCATTACTGTTGTAAACTGATGCAGTTTCTTTGAAGCAGTGAAGAAATAACGTTTACATCAGCTGAGTAATAATTCCAAAGGAATTCTGTTCTTGCCAACTTGGAAATTGCATCAGTAATGACATTATTGTAAAATGGAATTCCAAAAGTAAAAATATTACTCCAAAAATGAATTCGAACACACATGGCTATTGAGAAAGGTCTGTTCTTCTTGAGAAGGCCCTTAAGTGAATGAGGAAAACACTGTTCTGAGGAGGGCTTATTGGCTGTGGCATATCTCATGTAGCTGCACTACTGTGAGCCTGAGCTGGTTCATGTCCAGAAAACGTGGACCTTCCACACAGCAGTTTCTTGTGCAGTTTACTGGGTTATCTTGACTCAGGCTGCACCACTCCATACAAATAGGTCTGCAGTGCAGTCCTAAATGGAGGTGAAAAAAATTGGGCTACTATTTTGTTTAGAAATGGCCCATATTTTTGTTTGCTTGAATTGGGAGATCAAGCAGCCTGGAAGACAATCTTATCAAAATTTCTTTGGTCTCCCTCCAGTGTTGTTTGGAAGGGCTGTAGTGCAAAAGATTCTTGGTTGGTTTGTTCCCCAGTCCCATATTATTTTTGTTTTACAGTAACAGAGAAGTGAGGGGTGATGGAAGGATGATATTCAAAACAGGTATCTCTTTTAGAAGAAAAATGATTTACAGAAAGATGGAAATTTTGAACCAACACATTTCTTTACTGAAAAATAACTGTCACAGCTAATAGAAAATAGCAAGAAGCATAAAATGCTAGTTTTATATTAGGTTCCTACATTCATATCTGCAATATTTAGTATCTGCCAGTACACAAATGTGCAAACCTTAAGGTCCCAAGTTTCGAATACATATATTACATATTTGGCAGAAGATTACTTGAATTCAATGATTTGCACAGGAAGCCTGCAAAAAAAGTAAGAAATTACCCCATGCAAGTTGAATTTCCATATTTAGGGCATAATGGCAAGAAAATTCACCAAAGTGCAAGTGTATGATAAAAATAAAAATTGCTTTTAAGTCAGCAAATAATGAAACTTGCTCATTTGTCTCACAGCTTCATCTTTGCCACTTCCCCCCCACACACACACCCCGCCCTAGTAATGTTCTTACATCATAATTTGAAAAATATATTGAGGTAAGGAGAAGTTTGAGAAAGGGAAATGGGTTAAGTTGAATGAAAGGGTCTGAATTTCAGCATGACATTTTATGGTACTGAGTATGACACTTTCTACTTATAGGTCAAATTTGATGTTCTAGATCCCCAAGATTCCCAGCTGGTGCTATGATTGCTAAATACCCTGAATGGTATGATATGTCCTGTCCTATATAGTTAAATCCAGTGCCTATTCCAACATGAGAAATACACAAGAAGGGTTACTGCACACGTGCAGATGAATCATACATGTGCTGTTAATCTGTACATGTACAGACCAGTCTGACAATTCATACATAACTGCTTTCACTGGAGTTACTGAAAACATTGGGTATCATCCCTGTGTAATATAGTGATCTGGACAAACACAAACATCAAAGTGAAGTCCAGATATCTCTAAAACCTGGCTTAATAATTATGACCGTGAACGTATGAAGAACATAGTACTGGAATGCAAAATTTAATCTGTATTATTTTGTTTTTCTTCGACATCTTTTGTTTCAGTTACAATGACAAAATTAATTCGTGACTGTTGAGCTTTAACCTGCTTTGTCCTTTTCTCAAAAAAAAAAAAAAAGGTGTAAAATAGGTGAAAAGCAGTTTTATGTCAAATGTAAAGCCATTTTATTACAGAGCTTGATTTTAAAATGGCAGGTCTTATGTGAAAAATGATGGTGAGGAAAGAGTAAGAGTAGGAAAACATTGTGTTCTATTTCTACAGAGAAAAAATATATTCATTTGTTTCATGTTTAACTATTGATGATAAAATATAACTATAAATTTTGAGAGTCATTTTTATACTGAATGGTACTGTACAGTAGATACACTATTTTTTTTTCCTTAAAATCCTACTATAAAAATGTATAGCAGCACACCATTTCTAGCAGAAGTAATTACATTTTTATTATGATCATATAGCACCTTGCCTGGCTGTGAAGTTCATGGACTGTGCACTCATTTTTGAGTTACAAAGTTGTACTGATGTTAGTTTCTTGTAATACCAATATATTTTGTATGACTACTCCCGAACATGTCTCCAAACTGAAACCTCCAGTTCATCTGAATAGCTGAATCCTATTAACTTGATGTTGAACAATGCAAGGTCATCACTTCTTCTGAGGTACAGAAAATTCCTACTAAACTCCTATTTCAGCTTGAAAGTTGGTGGCAACAATGTACCGCAGAAATGCAAACAGGGTGTGGGACATGATACACTGACTGTTTTTTTTCTACAAAATAAAATTAATTTTTCACAGATGGCAATTAATACCTGATAACTATATGTAATCCATTGTAATGCCACGACGCTATGCATTAGCACCATGATAAAAATAGTCCAGTTTTCGTCACATAGCAACAAGAAATTTAATTAATATCACACTTTTTGTCTTTATTGAGAGTCTAAACATTTCTTCTAAGGTTTTAAAATTGCATGACTATGTGCACCCATCCAAATGTATTTTTGTATTTCAAACCAAAGGGAAAGAAAATACAAGCTGATGTGATAAAGGTTTTACTGGCTTTCATTCACAGCCATGTTATTCACAGTGGCAACATGTTCTCTGCTTTCTATGGAAAACACAGGTCACAAGATGCTAGACCAGGAAAGCCCTCAAACATAAAGGCCAAGCTATACCAAGCTCTAAGGTCAGCATTGGTAACGTTTTAACAGTACTAGCTATGGGATTTCTCTTCCATGGAAAACAGCCCAGGAAAATTTCACTAATGTTTTCATAAGTGCTAAAACACACAACAAATCTAGAAGTTTGTAAATTTCTGGGCCATAACACTAAAAGCATGTTGATTTGCTTTAACAGTTATATTGCTACTTCCTTGGACTAATCTGCATAACAGCTAATATTAGGTACAGAAGGTTTATTGACAGTGATATACCCTAATACCTGACATTTTACTTCATGAAGGAAGCAGAGACAACCTAATCTCTACATTTGTCTTAGTACCATGAATATAGAGTCAAATAAAGCCCAGTCTTCATCAATGAATGAAAGCATAATCTTCACAGAAGTGTTTGTATTTTAGCTACTGTTTGTCTTAGTAAGGATCAAACACAAGCTGCTTTTAAAGAAGTACCCATGACAAAGTAAAATAAACAAATGAAAAGAAGACCAAATTTCTGTATACAGTGACCTAAACAATCAGCTTGTCTTCTTCCCAAACCCCCTGGAAGAATATGTCTCTTCCCTTAAAGATAAAAAAGAACTGATAGACCAAGGCATTCTTCAGAGATCAGGTTCCCTGCAGGTGTCTCTTGAATGGTACTTAGAGGGAGGCCTAATTTAATTTCTCCACTGTCTAGAGTGGTGACAGTATGATCTAGGTATGAAAGCAGGTATATATATATAGGGACAGGGATACAGGCACATACATTTATGATTGTTAAGAAAAGGAAATACTCTTCCATATAAGTTTCACACTTTTAAAATAAAGCCAGGTTTTTTGAGCCAATATTTAGTACTGTTCTCTTTGTAAAGCAGAAATTTAGAGCATCCTACTGAACCAGTCTCAAAGACAGCCATTATAAATCTCTAAAAGATTTAGCTATAACTCTTGGATGGCACAGTGGAAGCCACAGATAATTCTAATGGCAAAGGTTAACTTTTAAAATCAGTAATAGTATCTGCATATACCCCTGGCTTGTTTCTAAGAGGAAACACTGAATACTGTATATGTAGCAGGTCAGCAACTTATTTAATCAAGTGGTGACTAAAATCACAATGTTTCTTTCATGATTTTGGTGCTTTTGGTTTTGACCTTAATTGAAAAAAGAACGCAAAGAATAAAACATTTAAATTAACTGATTTTTTTTCTTTTTAAATAACCAATTTAGTTTGAATTGTAATCAAAAGATTGATGAAAAGGGATTGGTGGATGAAAAGTTGGACATGAGCCAACAATGTGTGCTCGCAGCCCAGAAAGCCAACCCTGTCCCGGGCTGCATCAAAAGAAGTGTGGCCAGCAGGTTGAGGGAGGTGATTCTGCCCCTCTACTCCACTCTGGTGAGACCCTACCTGGGGTACTGCATCCAGCTCTGGAGCCCTCAGCACAAGAAGGACACGGACCTATTGAAGCAGGTCCAGAGGAGGGCCACAAAAATGATGAGAGGGCTTGAGCACCTGTCCTATGAGGACAGGCTGTGGGAGTTGGAGTTGTTCAGCCTGGAGAAGAGAAGGCTCCAGGAAGACCTTATTGTGGCCTTTCAGTACTTAAAGGTGGCCTACAGGAAAGATGAAGACAAATGTTTTAGCAGAGTCTGTAGTGATAGGACAAGGGGGAATGGTTTTAAACTAAAAGAGGGTAGATTCAGACTAGAGAGAAGGAAGGAATTTTTTACAATGAGGGTGGTGAAACACAGGCACAGATTGCCCAGAGAGGTGGTAGATGCCCCATCCCTGGAAACATTTAAGGTCAGGTTGGACGGGGCTCTGAGCACCCTGCTTTAGTTGAAGATGTTTGTGCCCATTGCAGGGAGGGTGGACTAGATGACCTTTAAAAGTCCCTGCCAACCCAAACTGTTCTATGATTCAATGACTGTATGATTCTATGATTCTATGATCCTATGACTGAGAGAGCACTTCATAATCCAGCCTGATTTATGGAAGGCTTTGTGGTTGAGGCACTGTGCTGGACTTGAGAGTTTTTACAATGAAGTAGCAAAAGGTTAGTTCATTAATGCTTGAGAAGTGTTCTGATACACCAGAGATGAAGCTGTATAAATAAGTGTAAATGTGGCTTACAACCCTGAGGTTGGTTGGAATGACTTCCTGCAATGTTCTGCCTAAATCAAAACCTTGGTAGAGGGTTAACAATTTATTTATATATGGATTACACATATGCACATGAAAGCAACTCTTTGATGTGTATGTAATGACCACCTAAACAAGATGGTAAACTAGTGATCACTGATAGCCATAAACAGACATACTCCATATCATTTTACTTCTTATCACAATTTGAATTTTATGTGCAAGAACCACATTCTGTGTGGAATCTTCAAATTGTTTCCAGTTTTATTTCTCTAGGTGTTCTCTTAAATATGTCTCCTTTAGCCACACAGAATTTCGCCTCCCAATCTTGTTTCCTTCCTTTATTTCGTACAGATGACAGCATCATTAAAAACTTGATGTATGAACATGGAACTGTGATGAACTTTATACATATCTTTGCTCTCTGTGTCCAGTCTCTTCCTCTGTCTTCCATTGTAAGGGTGAGACCCAAGGACTTGGTTGTGTTTAGTAAGAATAGCGTGGCTGTAGCTCAGAACTTACAGAGGCTGTTAGGGATTCCATGCTGTGAGTAGCGCAGCAGCAGTTAAGTGTGTGACGGACTGCAGGCAGCAGTTAACTGCTGCTCTCGAATGAGGCAACAGCGGTGATTTAGGTAACAGGCTTAAAATCTGAGAAACCAACAGTGGAAATAACCAGTGTAAAAATCTAATAGAGGTTTTACTGTGATAAAGCTCTGACTGCTAAAAGCACCTACAATGAGATTTGGATTTGAGTGCAAATCAAATGAAAGACTCAGAGGAGCATGCCAGTAACTAAGATTCAATATTAAACAGAGATGGTACACTGAGAGAAACTAGTTATTGAAGTGAACTGGATAAGGGATGTGAGAGCCTCTTTCTTTAAGGAATAGGAGCAACAAATTTGTAAAGAAGGAATGCAGATCCAATGGAGGAAACAAACATTTCTTTAAGAAAGAAGAGAAAATAAAGAGTCCTGCAACAGAAAGGAGGGACTCATGTTGGAGAAAGCAATGCTTCGACTCCAGTAAACAATGAAAACTCAACACTAAAATGTCAGGAAAGCCAGATCAGTATTGTATCGTGCTAACAGAAATTTGCACTTGTTGATTCTTCTTTTTAGTTCTGAATTCCTATTGTCCTTTGACGATGATGTGTTTGGACAAGGTAACAGAATCATCCATCTTCTTGCAGTTGTGTGCAGTATGTAGAGGGGTCAACCAGATCTCAGGGCATTTTGGGGGACTATAGCATCACTGGCGTCTGACAGCATTCTTGTAAGCTGATTTTGTCTGCTTGCTGAAGCATCCTGATGTATGGAGTAACTACAAGAATTTCTGCTAGGAGGAACTTCCTCTGGGAAATGACTGGTTGTACTAGCTGGTGACAGGATTACAGAATGGCTATCACCTAGCACAGAGAAATGATCATGAAAATCCAGTGATGATTCTATAGTGTATCTGGAGAGGTGCTCCCAGGAGCTGAACTGACAAGGTGAAACCTCTCTGTCATTTTAAAGGCCCTGGTGAGATCTCAACTCTAATATCACGTTCCATTTTGGTCAACATATTAAGGAAAGATGAACTGAAATCGCAACAGCTGCAGAGAAGGAATGTAGGGTTTTTAGGGGAACGAAGAGCGTTCCTTTCAGGAAAAGACTTTAAGAGATTAATCCAGCAAAATGAAACATGAGGGAAGATATTGTTACTGTATATGAGTATGTCATGGGGGCAAGCATGTGAAAGAGAACTATTTTTAAGATAAAAGATCAGCCTGGCATGGGAACAGGTGGCTATCAACTGGCTATGGTAAGTTGAAGCTGGAATGAGAAGATGGGTTCTAACTCTCAGAGCACAGTTCTGGGTCAGTCTTCCAGGCACAAGTACTGAGGGCAATTCACCCCCAAATGCTTTAAAGACAGAACTTGGAGAGTTTATGAAAGTGATTTCATGTTTGATTTGTCTGCAGGGAGCTGACCCAAGAGGTCTCTGGCAGCCCTGTGAACAGACCATATACCTTCATCTCTTCCTTCAAATCCTTTCCGAGAACTCATTTTTCTAGGCACTCTTCCCTATATTACTCATCACTATTCTCTCTCCACAGTTTCCCACGTGTCCCATGCTTTGTCTTTGTTTCTTTTGTATGGCTTGTTATTGTGATCTCCACAGCACAGAGAAATTATCTTTCATACAATGGCACTTGTTCATAGTCCTATATAGATAGTTAATAATAATTAATAGTGCCATCTGGACTATCAAGCAGTAACAACTATATAATCATCAGCCGTTTCATCTAAGTCTCTCAGATAGCTTTTTCATTAAGTCTAAGTTTTCAAAATGTAATTACATATAAAAAATTCCTCAAAGAAAAAATATATATGCTGAATAGAAGAAAAAAAAGCCTGTTTTTTTGGCTGCAGCTTGAATTCACCCAGTATATAAATATTATATATGGATTTGCACATACATAATAGAAATGACTATATATAATGCATAATAAATCTATATATAAAATAAGTATTTAATAAAAAAAACAAAAATAATATGAAATCATGTAACATGATGAATCTAACATACTGTGTTACTCTATATCATTCAAGAAACAAAACTTAATGAAGATTCCGTTTAGAATGGAAATGGTTGTCATAAATTTAATGATTATACTAAACCTAATGATCTTTAGAGGAAATCAAGCATGTTATAACCTGGAAGTCCTCACTTAACTAATTCCTGTGATACTGGCAAAAAAAGCCACCAATTTATTTTAGTATTTGTAGTCCCAAGTGGGATTAATCTGACTTTTCATTTTAATTGTTATTGTATTATTTCTCCAGGCTTTTAAAGTAATCTGTAGTCTAAAGAGAGGGCAAAGAGAGTTCTAATGTCTCTGCAGACAGATTTATTGTGTCCTGCACTGAAGGATTTCCCCTGTGCTCCTGCTTTAGTTTCTTCCCTGATGTTGAGTAATTTAAGCAGTATTGACAAGGCAGCAGTGCTGTAAAGTGTTATTCATGCCCAAGTGCCCAAAAAGCAATTGGCCACAGAACCTGTAAAAAGCAGCAACAGTTGAATGAAAAGCCTACAAATCAGAATTCTTGGCACATTAATAGCAGTCATTCATTGAAGCAAATTGAATTACTTCATGCAAATTAGTTTTAAAAGAGGGTAAGGTTGACTAGCTACTACCTCTGTTGTCACAGTAGTCACACTGATGAGTTACATGTGCTGTTAGCCCGACCTGTCTGTAGTTTAGGTAATCATAACAATTACAGAGAAGCTAAATTAAAACCTAATTTCCTCAAATATAGCTTATGCACAAAATTTCAATGAGTATTAATGACAGAAAGCCTAAACATCTGTTTTATTCCATTTCTGTGATCATTTGGGACAAAATAAAGACTGACACAGATGCTAAAATTCTTAAAAGGCCCCCAGTTTTAATTGATTTAAAATCATAAACTAATTAATAGGCATGCTTTTAAATAATAAAAAAAGTAGTAGGGATATCTCACATGGTTTCTGCTTAACAAAAAGTATATTTGTACTTTATGTAGTAGACACATATTAGTTCAACCTGACAGCACTTGGGGTTGAAAAACTCGTTCATGCAGCAGTAATATGGCACTGCATCTGGTCTCAGCTGGTGCAGGCATAATGCCACGCTATCCTGGGTACACCACTTTTTTTCCAGCTTTGAGTGTGTGCAGATGTTAGCTGTGCACACCCACAACATACACCATAAACCTACAGGCAGAGGCTGGATCTTTGCAAAAGATGGCATTTCCTCTTTCAAAGGAAATTTTCCTGATTGAAAGCTGTTTAAAAGTCCTCGCTTCAACCACATTGTTAAAGGTCGCCACTAAATAATTTATTGAGTATTTCAGAGTAATTTTCTCTGCAACATGTTATAATAGAGGTAATTTATTCAGAAGCTACTTTTAGGAATCATTATTAATGCAATGCGTATAAATGTTATCTTAGTTTAAGGAATCATAATGAAAAGGGTACTTCACAAATTGATATTGAGCAGCACCTTCTTCATTTGTTGATGAAGTACCACTGATTCATAGAAAAATTTTCTAAAATTCTTGATAAGTTTTCCTGTCAAAGACATTGAGATAAGAATCGGCCCCATTGCCAATTTCATGGGGCATATTATTTTACTACTTAGCTTATACTCTGAAGAAACAGAAACTTATCAGGTAGCTGTGCTGATAAAACTGGAGAAGCAAGGAGGAAAATCTGTGTACGTTTCATAATAAATGGACAGAATATTTCTTTATGCTTTACAAAACCACAATAATTTATTCTTTTTTTTTCAGATTCTCTTATTTCTGACATTTACCGCAATCTCATAGGTTGTGGTATAGTTGGATATATACTCTTCAGCCTTCATTATACAATTCCTGAGGCTGACACAATGACTAGAAACACAAGGTCAGTTTTAGCACTGTCCTTCAGCAGTACAAAAGCAGCTGCCAGCCTGCCACAACTTGCCACTTAAACTAAGTTTATGGCTGTTTGTCAGTGCAGATGATTTCAAAGTTGCTTTGTGTCACTGCAGAAGCATGAAAGAACCAAAACATATCAGTGAAGTTATCTTCCAATTAAAAATTAAATTCACCAAAAAAAAAAAAACAAAGTGAAGGCCTGCAACCTTTGCACCCTTTACCCCTATAGGCTATGCACCAAAGCCTGAGCTTTTTCCATTGGTTTTAATCTCTGAGGGAAAGCTGATGACATGCTGTTACTAAAGTGAGCAGATGTTTCAGAGCTAATAGAATTCCATTCTATTAAAGATTATCTCCATGGACCAAGATTTTGGAAATGAGCCTTTTATTCTCTAAAGATGGCTACATGAATATTATTTCATTCAAACCAAGTCAAGCCATGTGTTCAATTTGTTTCCCAAGATCTCAATTTCTTATGTTATTAAGCAGCTCACCTCCCACTGAAACAAGAAACTCAAAATATGTTAAAATCAAAATACCATTTGGGTTGGAGCACACCTTCTTTAAGTTTCCTTTTCTGCAGCTCTGAATTTAGTGAAACTCAACAATTTATCACTTGGTCTTACAGTTTTAGATCCTGAAGTGGTTTACAAGTGTGTATTTAGTGTTTTCGCATCCTTGCAGTAGATGTCATTTATGCCTGCCTACTAAGTGGTATGCCCTGTGATGCTGCCAATATGATACTGGGTTAAATTCAAGATGATCCTCTTCCAGTGCCCTTTCTAAGCAAATCTGAAGGCCATCTTTATGCATTCATCTTGATGATTTTGGAAAAAAGATGTAGTCATCTCCTTCATTCCTTGGCATCATATCTCTGATATAATATAGACATAGAGCAGTTTTTGGTGGGGAAGGTGTGACCTGGAGAATTTTGTGCAACACCATTTTCCAGCAGTGTAGTTTATACAGAAAAGACTAATATGCTGATCTTTCTGGCTCTTCTGATCAGCATACCTGATCTCATGTCTATTAAACACGAGGGACTTTTATCCTTTCGTTTCATTTAGAACATGGTCTGAGCCAGTCTATCACTTGCAAAAATATCCATAGTAAAATGGAGGGCCCAGCTTGCCTGTCCGTATTTAAAATCTACCCTTGAATATATGGTCTGACAGGTCCTCTGGATGAATATTGTGGATTGCCTATGTTGTTACTGTTGAACAACATGCAGTCAATGCACTCATTCTGCCATATCAAGTATCATACAAAAAGAAAGTAGCTGAAGTATTTATGACTAGGCAGAGCCCTTGGGATATTTTCTTGGTCAAAAGCAGTATTATTCACTGATATTGATTTGTAACATTTTATTTATTCTTTTCATGAATTTGCTCTTTTCTTTTTTAATACAGTATTCTTTTTTTAATATAGTATTCTTCATAGTAAGTTCATATTTACATATATTAACATTGGCCCTCTAAAATTCTTCCATTTCTCAAATCTTTGTTCTTTGGGGTAAAATTTTGAGTTTCTATATTCTTTACATTAGGTAAAGAAACTTAAAGCTAATGTTATTTAGTCTGTTCTTGCCAATTCTGGACACAATTCTGGAAGAATTTTGTTTTCCTGACATTACCATCTGGATCATTTTTATTGAGGTTTTGTTTGGGGTTTTTTTAATGTTATGCCAGAAGTCTTCTTGCATATGCAAAGGAAATGATCTTCCTTTTAATACTGCCACGTTATTTTCAAGATTTTCTATTTTGAATAGATCCTTAGATATAAGCAATATACCTTTACAGATAGGAACTTAAAGAGAGAGAAATCAGTGCATGGAGTGTGGCCAGCAGGTCGAGGGAGGTCATTCCCCCCTCCCCTACTCTGCCCTAGTGAGGCCACATCTGGAGTATTGTGTCCAGTTCTGGGCTCCCCGGTTCAAGAAGGACAGGGAACTGCTGGAGAGGGTGCAGCAAAGGGCTACTAAGGTGATTAGGGGATTGGAACATCTTTCTTATGAGGAAAGGCTGAGTGACCTGGGTCTTTTTAGTCTAGAGAAAAGAAGACTGAGGGGGGGGATCTTACCAATGCTTATAAATACTTAAAGGAAGGGTCCCAGGTGGATGGGAACAGTCTTTTTTTCTGTGGTGTCCAGTGACAGAACAAGAGGGAAAGCGCACAAACTTGAACATAGGAAGTTCCATGTAAAAATGAAGAGGAACTTCTTTACTCTGAGAGTGGTAGAGCACTGGAACAGGCTGCCCAGAGAAGTGGTGGAGTCTCCCACTCTGGAGACATTAAAAAAACGCCTGAACACCATCCTGTGCAACCTGCTGTAGGTGACCCTGATTTGGCATGGGGGTTGGACTAGATGATCTCCAGAGGTCCCTTCCAACCCTGACCATTCTGTGATTCTGTGATTCTGTGAAATGGAACTGTCATTCTATACCTGTACGGCAAAGATTGCAGGTGTTGTGCATCACTTCATGGGGAAAGAGCTGCTTATTTTCTCCAGCCACATTGTTTCCATATCAGGGCCTAGGTCCTGTAGGTGGCAGAACTACATTGACATACTAAAGGTCTAGTTTAACACGTTAAGTCTACAGTACAAACTTGCTCCTCATTTTAGAAATTTATTTTTTTTCTATTTAAATATATCTTTTTGTTAATTACCTCAATGTTCTTCCTACCCCTTATTCCAAAATTAATTCATATAATAAGTTCTTACTTAGTTTACGTGTGGAAAGAACAGTATTTTGTTCTGTTCTTCCTATCCTTGTGAACTTACAACTGCCAACCATTCACACTATACATGTTTTTGCTTCACTTGTTCTGCTTGCTTTAAAAATCTGCACATTCTTCCATTTAGGCTATAGTATCTGCATTTGAAATCCCTGACATCTGCCTTTTGACTTTTGCTTAATCTCATTGATTTCTATGCTGCTTTCTGACACTTAGATTTTATGAGTATTAATAAAGATTTTACTCTTTCTGTCTCTTCCTGAAATATGTTCTGATTTTTTCATTACATGTGTTCTGTACAATAGTTGACTGCAATCATCTTTCTTGAACTCATTACACATTCTCTGCAAATGTGCTTTTTAAATTTTAATATCTTCAGCTCCTGTCTTTCCCAGCTAAATTCTCCTGATGAACTATGTGACTGTACGCGTGCTACATAGGATAATTCAGAATGTGTTTTCAAGACTGCTTCCTCATGTGGATCACACAGCATTCTCATTCCATTAGAACATCAATGTGTTTCTTTTTCTCTAGTGAATTTTATTGCTGCATGGCATGAGAAGGGGGGACTATTTTCCCAAACAGTCCTTCAGACACATTCAGCTACTCAAAGAACTTGAAAAAGACTTACACTTTTCAAATGTTAAGGCATTATTTGGCAAAACCATAATATATTACACATAAACACCCTACAAATCATACTGAAGCATGTACTACATGTATTGGTTTTGTTATAGGAACCAGAGCTCTGGAAAGAGCATTATAGAGACAAAAGAGCACACAATTTGTCTTTCATTTCAGACCCTCTGGGAAAAATATTCTAAATGAAGAAACAAATTTCTTCATTAGATTTTCTACTTTCTAAAATAACTTTGATAATAAAAGAAGTGTTTATAGCATAATCAAAGGTCTGGGTTCAAAGAAGTCTTTGAGACAGTTGAATATCTCAGCATACACTTTGAATGACCTTGAGTAGAAGTTGAGTAGAAGTTAAGTAATATTCCTTTAATATTTTTTCTACATACTGAATAGATTCCTTAGATGCATTTTTAGTCTACATCTCAGGAGCACCACAAAACTCACACAAATGTGCCTGCTACTGCACTGTACCTAGTGCATTTCACCCTTTCAAAATGACACCTTTCTTTTTGTCCATCAATTTATGTTTAGTTTTCATTGCCAAGTATGACTGCTAGACTTCTAAGTCTCTTCAACAGCTAGCAAGAAGGGTTTTTCAGTACTTCTAGAAGCACATCCTACACTTAATGATACTATAGTTAGTGACTCAATCAATCCCATAGACGATAACTTAAGTCCCCGATCAGTGTTCTAACTCTGTTGATGCTCAGTGTCAATGGCATTGCGTTTCTTCATGTATCTTCCCATCTTTCCAAAGTGCTGTAACTAAATATAAGGCAGACTGAAGAGGATCCATACCAAAATATGCCTAGAAGACTAATCAATATTTTTATGTTTTTTTTTTCCCAAATAACTTAGCTTACCTTAAAGCTATGTTATTATTATAATTTCACTTTTATTTGCAGTATTATCTTTCATGTACAAAACTCCAGTATGTGTATATGTATAAAAACGTCAAAGAATTCATCTTTCCTATATAATATGTATTTTGCCCTCTAGATTTTCTGACTTTGTCAAAGTCTCAGTTGTCTCCTTATATCTTTTTATTGATTACTGTGGTTTGCAGAAAGGCATCAGTAACACGATCAGCTCAACAAACCACATATTATTACAGAATAAATGATGGAATATAAGAAGAAGAAACAAATATAGAAACAAAAAATCCAGATGATAAAGTCTTGCAGTTTCCATGGCTGATATATGCCTATTGATTATTATACAACTCTAGATATCAAATAATATGTATCTTGACATAAAGTAGACTCCTGACTAATGTCAGTTGTAGCAAGAGTGAGAAGTGGTGCGACTGATCAAAAACATTGGTTAGCTAATATAAAAGATGTATCATTTTGAGCTTTCTGAGCTTTTTTGATGCTGTTGATTATTGAGGGAGAAAAAATATTGTAGATAAAAAGAGTTTTAACTTAGCTGGATATCTTTCCACATCAACAAAACAGACAGTAATGACAATGGGACAAATACCTCCAGGGTGTTTCTCCTGGATATTTGGTAACAGTTACTTAGAACTCAGCCCACAATGTCAATGCTGTGACCACGTTTTCCACACACAGAACTGGGAGAAACGCTGCATTTGCTATAGGAGGACTATTCTGAACCCCAGTGTGATACAGTGGAGCCCTAGCATGACATAGTTGCTGGCCCAAAATAGGGATTCCATTTATTGAGAATGAATTAATACTGTCTGCATCATCTAGTTAGAGCCACCTAAAAAACTTTAGGTCTCCCAGCGGTCAGTGGAGGACATATACAGTCATTTAAGTTCCATGTTTTGCCAGAGGAGTATTCAGAGCAGGAGTCTAATGTAGGTCACATTTATTATCATCTTGGGTATAATTCCCCATGAACAAAATTCATTTGCTCACAGATACAAATTTAGTGTCATTTTTTGCACTCTATAAAATTTTACCTGGTCTTCAGCTACTGTCCATAGTGGGACAGGACTCCTGTATGCTCCATGTAAATATCTCATAAGAATATAATGGCTCTAGATGTCTATGTAAGGGTGACTTCTAAACTAAACATAGAAGGATATTAAGAAATAAGAGACCTACAAACAAGCTGGGAGACAAAATAAATTTCACTAAGCAGAGACTTTTTTTGGAGATCCCATGTCAACTGGAAGGACCACACTGGGTTGGTAGATACAATAACGGATTTATGGGTGACACACTATGCTTCTAAAGACACAACTGTAAGCCAAGCAGGATAACCTAGGGAAACCAACATGGCTGTATGTTTAGAGAACTGAGTCCTACCTCAGCTGTCTTACCTCCAGTGCTGGTGGGCAGAGATCTGAAATTGTTGTTGCTTAGGCATAAGAGATTAGTGTTATTTGAGATGCTAGATAATGCCTTTTTTGCATTTTTACTGTCTTTCAGGAAAAACCTTCAAGTTATTTTGTGGAAGCTTGTGGCATAAACTGTACACATTTGACATTTTTTCTCAGTAGGGAAATACAGACCTGTGGCTTGCCAATTATTGCACATTAATGGGGCCGGTTCTGTTTAATTTCTTTATCAATGATCTCAACAAGGGGAACGAGTGCACCTTCATTAAGTCTGCAGATGACACCAAGTTGCGTGGGAGTGTTGATCTGCTTGAGGGTAGGAAGGCTCTACAAAGGGATTTGGACAGGCTACATTGATAGGCTGAGGCAAATGATATGAGGTTCAACAAGTCCAAGTGCTGGGTCCTGCACTTGGGTCATAACAATCCCATGCAACACTACAGGCTTGAGGAAGAGTGGCTGGAAAACTGCCCAGCAGAAAAAAAACTGGGGGTATTGGTCAAAAGATGGCTCAATATAAGCCAGCAGTGTGCCCAGGTGGCCAAGAAGGTCAATAGCATCCTGACTTGTATTAGAAATAGGGTGGTGAGCTGGATGAGGGAAGTGATTGTCCTACTGTATTCAGCACTGGTGAGGCTGCGCCTTAAATACTGTGTTCATTTTTGGGCCCCTCACTACAAGAAAGACATTGAGGTGCTGGAGCCTGTCCAAAGAATAATGAAGCTGTTGAAGAGTACAAGTTTTATGAGGAAGTGTCTGAGGGAAGTGGGCTTGTTTAGCCTGGAGAAAAGGAGGCTGAGGGGAGACCTTATCACTCTCTACAACTAACTCAAAGGAGGGTGTCAGCCTCTTCTCCCAAGTAACAAGTGATAGGACAAGAGGAAAAGGCCTCAAGTTGCACCAAGGGAGGTTTACCTTGGATATTAGGAAAAAAATTCTTCACCGAAAGGATTGCCAAATGTTCAAACAGGCTGCCCAGGGAAGTGGTTGAGTCATCGTCCCTGCAAGTATTTAAAAGATGTGTAGATGTGGTGCTTAGGGACATGGTTTAGCGGTAGACTTGGCAGTGTTAACAGTTGGACTTGATGATCTTAAGGGTCTTTTCCAACCTAAATGATTCTATGCCCTAAGGTATCCAGGATATCTGGATGGGTTGACCCAAAGGCTTATGGGAAACCCTATGGAAAAATCTTTAAAGTCTGTTCTGGGGAATCAGCATGATTGACTGCCTCTCTGAAACGTCTCTACACTGGCCACATCTGGAGTGCTGTGTCCAGTTCTGGGCTCCCTAGTAAAAAGAAACATATAGACTTGCTGAAACAAGTGCAGCACAAGGTCTAGAAGATGATTAACGGGCTGGAGCACCTTTCATACAAAAAGATGCTGGGACTGTTCAGCCTGGGAACAGAAGGCTCAGGGAGAGGGAAGGGATCTTGTCAATGTCTATAAACACGTGATGGGATGGCATGAAGAAGAAGGAGCCAGACTTGCCTCAGTAGTGCCCACGAAGAGGACAAGAGGTAATGGCACAAACTGAAAAACATGAAATTCTGTTTTGCAAACAAGAAAACACGTTTTTTGTTTGGGAGTGGTCAAACACTGGAATAGATTTCCTGGAGTCTCCATCTGTGAGGGTATTCAAAACCTAATTGGATGTGGTCCTGGGCAACCTGCTTTAGTGGACCCTGCTTGAACAGGGAGTTGGACTAGATGATCTCAAGAGGTTCCTTCCAGCCTCAAATATTCTGTGATTCTGTGAAACCTGCTCTGCTAAATAGCAGCATCTGTAGATATCCAGCAGTGACTCAAATAGCACTACAACCTATGTGTAAGCCACTGAATAGAGGCCCTTAAAAATGGATAAATCCTATCAGCCAGTGAGATTGGGTTCAACTGACCAAATGCAGGTCTCTGATTTCCTTTGTGATGGCTCAGGGCACCCTGCCTGCCTGCCAGCTGATGTGCCAGAAGGATGTAGGTATCATGTGGGTGCCTCAGTTGTGTGAGGATATTTCAGACAGCACTAGATGCCTTTATCTTTCACACCTATAGACACTTTAGCAGGAACTGAACCTACATTTAGGTTCTACTGAATGAATTGACTAGATCATTGCTGATTATAATGGGATCTTAAACCTCTGTTGTCTCTATAGGACATCCAACAGGGATATCTATATTTAGATCTCCTATTCTGAATTTACTGTCTTCCTGTTCCCCACAGAGGCAAATTAGAGGTCGTTAAGCTATCATATTTCCTAGAAGACTGTAAAAATCAAGTAAAGTTAAAGCCATAGTTTATGGAAATCTGCTGCTAGAAATAGAGAAGGAACTGGAGAGTCCATCTGGGATAAGAGGTACATGATGAGCATTTACCAGTAGACGTTTGAATTTATTTGTTCGAGGAGAGTAATTTTTTCCTTATCTGGTAATTTTTTTGTAAGAAGTGCAGGTGACTCCAAATAGGTGTCTTTTGTCGGGAACTATCCGTTACAAACACTTGGTTTTGTGGAAATGGAAAGCCACAATAATAATAATCTTTAAAGAAATATAATTAATAAAGAAAGATCATTGATGTGTATTGATATGTATTTCTGGAAAACACTTTTTAAAGTGGTTGATGTGTCTCAGTGTGAGACACTCTCCTGTCCAAAACTGATATAAGCTTCTCAGTATTTGACATGCAATGTTCATTAATTGTTGTTCTTTGTAGGTTTTTTCTTTTTTTTCTTCCCTTTTTTTTTTTTATTTTTTTTTTCCTCAAATAAAATCATCAGGAAGGAGAAATAAAGGGCAAAGTTTATAGTTTCCCATAGCAGATAATCTTGCCACCTGGGAAGAAACTGGAACTGGTTCAGAGTTAAAGATGCAAGTTCTTGGAACATAAATAGTTAGAAATTTAGAAGGATAATTAACCTGGTATCTCAGAGGGGGCTGTTATCAATTCCTTCTGGTGCTATAACATCGTGTATGTTTGGTGCCTTTTCTTTAACAACATGGATACCTGGAAGTCACAGACAGTTGTATCTGTGGGATGATGGACAATAAATAGTGGTCAGAATATTCCATAAATATTTTTAGGTAACAACATTTGAGATAAAAAAAGATAGATCAAGGAAGGTTCCCCTACTTTTCCAAACTGGATTTCTGGTTTGGATGGTCGTGTAGTATATAGTAAAGTCCTAGTGCTTAACCAGCCTGGGGAATGTTTCCATGGAATAAACAAAAGACACAACATCCCTTATAACAAAACTATCCTTTCACCTTCAACTTGTTTCTTCGAAATGAGTAGAAAATAAAGTTCAGGCTAAAACTCTCAAATTTTGTTTTTTACAGTCTAAAAATGCGTATTTCCCTAGATTCTTTGAACAGTCCAGTTTCGTGATCAAAAGTAAAATAAAGAAATGTAAGCAAAACGCCTGACACATTGTAAAAATTCACCTTGAGGGTTAAATTTTGGCCCTGCTAAAAGCTGTACATGGATTTCAGATCATATTGCAGAAAGCTGAGCAATTCTGATAATAGGTGGTTTTACTAATTTCACTTATAAGTCAATATAATTTCTGTCTGACTCTCCCTGATTATCTCTCTCCACACACACCTGTATGTGTGTATATATAAGAGAAAGAGTGAGTGTGCATATTTTCTCTTTTAACTATGTATACAAAATTTGGAGACAGAAATATTAGGAAAAATATTCTGAAAGGGGAGGAAATTTTTAAAAGATCTTACTAGTGTCCACCTCATAAACAGTTATTCTATACAAATTTATAGCATTATTTTGAACAAATATGCAAGAACAGAAATTTACTCTGTTTACAAGTTTTCCCTTTTTGCCCTTGCTCTCCTACACCTCTGGTGTTCACTGAGCACCATTACAGAGCTAAAAAGAACCTACTATTAATTTCAGGCCTTTGTAGTTCAATTCCTTTAGGAAATCTCAAGCTCATAAAGTTCAAGTGTACACAGAATTTCTCAAAACCTGTTTCCATCATTAGTGTAATTGTATTTGCGAACACATCTGTTTCTTCAGTGAAACGTGATGTACTTTAACCTCTTCAACCTTTGCCCAGCAAACAATAGATTTGGCCTGTTCCTTTCAAGCAATCTAAACAGCTAAAACATGTGCATGTATTTATGGATTTATGGCATTAGGAAGCCCTCTCTCTTTTATGAATTCACATAGCTGGTAAGTGAAAAATTATTTCACCTGAAGAATGTATAACATGGGTTGAAAACACATTTTCTAAGAGCTCTGTAAAGTGCAACAGATTAAATATGAACTAGCTGTGAGATGAAAATCAACTTCTAAATCAAAGAACAGGTGTCCTGTATATAAAGATAAGGAATTCTGTATGGCTGCAAAGGAATATAACTTTCATTCTCTGAAGGAGGAAAAGAACAATAACAGCAAATTTATCTACTGTGAAAGAAATTCTACAACTCTATAGTAAATGTGCTAAACATTTGCGCACTACAGCGAGCTGTTACCAAAATTTAATTTTTGGAAAATGACAAAATTTCAATCAAAAAAATCTTATAGGTTTTAGAGACATCATATGAAGCAGTAATTTTGTACATTGGATGTGATTTATGAACCAAAAAAATGGACATATACCTATGCCAACAAAAATCTATGGAAAATAAAAGCAGTAGCTGTTGAATGTATCTTCAGAGTTTTGAATAACTGCTGGTTAGATTTTTTAATGTATGCTATATAAAATACATGTAAAGAAAACTGTTATAGTGACCGGTGACATTACTGAAATTATCAGACAACACTGCTGCAAATGTTCAAACAAACTATGGGAAATTGACAAAGGCTGCCACTAGCCATTTATTAGAATTTTATACCATTTAGAAGCTGACTGGATAACAGAAAAGGTGTTCTTTTGCAAAGCAAACCAAGCCATTATGTGTTTAAAGACAAAGTAATTATCAAGGATATGTCAGCATCTACCTACTTCAGTTTGTGTCAAATAGTATCTGGAAATTTCCACATGAAATGTTTAGCAGCAAAATATCCATACGAAACAGTAGTTTGAATAAAGAGATCTATTATTTCATACCATTCATTGTAATAGCTGTTAATATTTTTCATTATAACCAAAAGAACCAGGATGTCCTCCTCATTCAGATTTTCCTAATCTTCATCTTTGGCAGCCTGTTGGTTAAACTGAAGAACACTGGCTTATCATTTTTTAGAAAGAGCCTTCTCTATCCTAACCCAAACAGGTTTTTTCCAGTTAGTCTCATCCAGCAAAGGGATAGTTTCAAGTTTCAAGTTTCCACTTGAAACTTAGACCTTTAGGGTTACAGCTGCTTTGAACAATTATCAAAATCCAAATTTTAAAGATCAATTAATTTAGCTCAGCCATCATTATTTACTGACTGTATCAGTTGGCTGGTTGGCTGTCTTTCCAAGACACACCTATGCATATTTTCTTACACTAGGCAATGTAAATTATAAGACATTGGGTTGTCCAAGATAGATAACACAAAATTTTAGCAAGGTGACTATTTACAAAACCCTTTTTCTCTTAATGGAGATATAGTGGAAGCTTTTCAATTTTCCCTCAGTTGAGGAAGACCGGGTTAGAGACCACTTGGCCAAGCTGGACATCCATAAGTCCATGGGCCCTGACAGGATGCCCTCATGAGTGCTGAGAGAGCTGGCAGATGTTAGGTGTTACACCACTCTCCATCATCTTTGAAAGGTCATGGGGAACAGGAGAGGTGCCTGAGGACTGGAGGAAGGCTGACATGACTCCAATCTTCAAAAAAGCCAAGAAGGAAGACCCAGGGAACTACAGGCCGGTTAGTCTCACCTCTGTCCCTGGGAAGGTAACGGAACGACTCGTTCTGAATGTCATCTCCAAACACATTGAAGAACAGGAAGTTATTGGGAGTGGTCGACATGGATTTACCAAGGGTAAATCATGATTGACCAATCTGATAGCCTTCTATGATATTATAACTGGTTGGCTGGATGAGGGGAGAGTGGTAGATGTCATCTACCTTGACTTCAGCAAGGCTTTTGACAGTCTCCCACATCATCCTCTTTAGGAAGCTGAGGAATTGCAGGCTAGATGAGGAGACAGCAAGGTGGATTGAGAGCTGGCTGTGTGACAGAACTCAGAGGGTTGTGATTAATGGAGCAGTGTCAAGTTGGAGGCCTGTAACCAGCAGCGTCCCCCAGGGGGTCAATACTCAGTCCAATCTTGTTCAATATATTCATCAGTGACCTGGATGAGGGGACAGAGTGTATCCTCAGCAAGTTTGCTGATGATACCAAACTGGGAGTGGTGGCTGACGCTCCACAGGGCCGCGCTGCCATCCAGCATGACCTGGACAGGCTGGAAAGCTGGGCAGAGAAAAACCCAATGAGGTTCAACAAGAGCAAGTGTAGGTTCCTGCACCTGGAGAAGAAGAATGCTAGGCACCAATATAGGTTACGGGTGGACCTGCCGGAAAGCAGTTCTGAGGAGAAGGATCTGGGGGTCCTGGTAGATAGTAAATTATCCATGAGCCAGAAATTTTCCCTTGTCGCTGGGAAGGCCAATGGAATCCTGGGCTGCATAGGGAAGAGTGTGGCCAGTAAGTCAAGGGAGGTCATTCTCCCCCTCCCCTCTGCACTGGTGAGGCCACAACTGGAATACTGTGTCCAGTTCTGGGCTCCCCAGTTCAAGAGAGACAGGGAACTACTGGAGAGAGTCCAGCATAGGGCAACAAAAATGATTGAGGCATTGGAGCATCTCCCTTATGAGGAAAGGCTGAGAGAGCTGGGACTCTTTAGCCTGGAGCAGAGAAGGCTGAGGGGAGACCTTATTATTGCTTATAAGTATCTAAAGGGTGGGTTGAAGGAGGATGGAGCCAGACTCTTTTCAGTGGTTCCCAGTGACAGGACGAGGGGCAACAGGCACAAGTTGGAACATAGGAAGTTCCATTCAAACACAAGAAAAAACTTCTTTATGGTTAGGGTGACAGAGCACTGGAACAGGCTGCCCAGGGAGGTTGTGGCGTCCCCTTCTCTGGAGATTTTCTAGACCCACCTGGATGCAGTCCTGAGTAATGTGCTCTAGGCAATCCTGCTTTAGCAGGGGAGTTGGACTAGATGATCTCTAGAGGTCCCTTCCGACTCTGAAAACTCCGTGATTCTGTGACTCCATGATTCTGTGACTCCATGATTCCGTGAATGATAGTCCAGACTTCCAAAACTAGCTTTATACTATTGATTAAAAACTTAAAGAAAAGATGAGAATATGCTATTGCACACACAGAGACAGAAAAACTAAAGTTGTTTTATTCATTAAAATGTGGTAACACAATAATTGTTGGTGTGAACTATTTCCAAGATGGTAGCAAGTATTTAACTAAATTTGCTGAATATAGTAATGTCACATCTGTTTCAATACTGAAAGATATTGAAACTCATTAATCTTTCTTGGCATCGTACTAATCAGTTTCACAGGACTAATTCCATGTTTTATAATTAGTAGAAATAATGGTAATATTTTTCAATTAGGAGCTTTAAATAAATAGTTCATATACTATAATTTACTTACATCTTTTTAATCACATAATTGCTGACATCATAGTAGGAGCCTATGCATAAAAGCGCAATTAATTAAAAAGAAGTGATTGGAAACTAAAGGAAATTAGTGTTTTTCTATCAGATTTTACCTGTCATTTTGAAGAACACCAAAAAATGAGTTCTAAGATATAAACAGAAGACTTCTTTGTGGTTTTGTGGATCTGTGGCTTTTCAAGGGGCAGAACAAGCTTGATGAAGGTGACATCTTCCATTTTAAGAAGAAAAACTTAAGTGAAAACTTAAGAAAAACTTAAGAGACAGTAAAACCAGAACTGAACAAGGCCTTGAGCATCCTGCTCTAGCTGGACCTGCTCTGAATGGGAGGTTGAACTGGACAGTCTTCAGAGGTCCCTTCTAACCTGTATGAGTCTATGCTTCTATGAAAGCAATTTTTATCTGGTATGCAATTTAGATAACAAAAGCGTGACAAGAGCACTGGCATGTAAGTTGTAAGTATGAAAATCAAGTTTGTTCTTTAGTTGTAATTGTGATATAGCTGGGTATCAAGGCTCCGCTGGTACACACATCCAATTCTTTTAAGTTAATTCCATGAGTGGTTCAGGAGCTCCCCAACCAGTCATCTGCACAGATGAGATAATAGGCTGGCTGGAGACACTGGACCAACTTCTGAGTAGCTGATACTTTGCCTTTGTAGTTAAGGATTAAGAATCATTAGTCCCTCTGTAGTCCCATTGAGGACTATAAGAACCTTGCTAGGGTATGCAGAGATGCAGTCAGGAAGGCTAAGACTCAGCTAGAACTGAAATTGCCCAAAGATGTCAAGAACAACAAGTAAGGGTTCTTCAGACACATGAGCAGTAAGCAGAAGCACAGTGAAGGCACAGGCCCCTTGCTAAACTGTGCAGTGAAACTAGTTACTACTAAGGGTGATGAGGCAAAGGTTCTCAGTACCTTCTTTGCCTCTGCCTTTACTGGCATAGATGGACAGGATCACAGGATCAAGTAGCTACAACAACTCATGTGTTGACCCAGCCAGTAGTGGAGGAGTAGGTGGCCTGTGGCCTCTTGTAGGGGTTGAACCCACAATCTATGGGCCTAGACAGAATCCACCCCAGGGTATTAAGAGAAGTGGCTGATGTTGTAAAGCCACTGCCCACTGTCTCTGATCTTTGAAAAGTTGTGGAGATAAGGGGATATCCTTGATGATTGGAAGAGGGCAATTTCACACCCATCTACGAGAAGGGCCTAAAAGAGGATGCAGGAAACTACAGGCCCATTAATCTTATTTTGATCCCTGGGAAAGTAATGGAACGAGTCCTTTTAGAAACTATCAGAAGCCAAATGAAGCAGGTGTTTGGGAAAAGCCAGCACAAAGGCAAATCATGCCTGACTAACCTGATCACCTTCTACAACAAAATAACATCTTGTGTCAACACAGGAAGAGTGGTAGATATTGTTTACCTGGACTTCAGCAAAGCATTTAACACTGTTTCCCAGCCTCCTCCTAGACAACCTGACAAGACACAGATTGGATGGGTTGTCTGCGATATGGGTAGGAAATTGGCTAAAAAGCCACATTCAAAGGGTGGTGATCAACATTTTTTACTCAGGCTGGCAGTCCGTTACAAGCGAGATCCCCCAGGGATCGATACTGGGCCCTACTCTGTTCAACATCTTCATAAATGATCTGCAAAATGGCATTGAAAACACCCGCACTAAGTGTCGTCGTTTAGGCCGAACTCACCACTGGAGATGTGGGATAAGTTTGCTGATGACACTAAACTGGGTGGTGAGGTGGATGTGTCAAGAAGGGAGAGCCATCTTACAGAGAGACCTGGACAGGCTGGAAGAGTGGGCAAGCAAGAACTGTATGAAGTCCAGCAAAGACAAGTGCAAGGTCCTGCCCCTGGGTCAGCATAACCAAAGAGCCCAGTACAGGCTGGTCCTGGTGGGTAACAAGCTGAACATAGGTCAGCAGTGTGCTGCTGCAACAACGAAGGCAAATTCAATCCTGGGCTGCACTTACAGGGCCATTACTAGCAGAGAGAGAGATGTGATCATCTCACTCAGCACTTGTCAGGCCACACCTGGAATACTGTGTCCAGTTCAGGTCCCCACAATTAAAGAAAGACACGGGCAGACTGTGGCGTTTGGTTGCCTACTGGAGTTAACCCATAACAATTAGTTTTTTAGTTTTTAATAAACTCTCTGCATGCCTGCACAACGCAATTATTTCTTGTCCTATATGTGAACGCAGATGGAAACACCTTGATGAGAAGGGGAAAAACAGTCAGGTTATGCCCTGTAGTAAGACTTTGCTATCACTGAATTCTCCCAGAGGATTGTAACATGGTGTATCAAATTACATTTCCAATTGTGCAAGTGTTTGCAAACATTTGTCTGCATTCATTTGATTCTAAAAGGAAGGGTCTAGAATGTATATTAGGTGGCATGGGTAAGGTGAACTGACTTTCTAAACACAAGTAACATCTGTGAGCATTTAGGAATTGTAGTAATTGCAGTAATGTTTCAAAATTTTTTCTTGTTTTCGCTATTTCCCTTTAGGTTGTGAACTTATTCAAGTGAGTTTACAAGCACTTTATTGTTCTCCAGAGTTCAGATAGTTGCTAAACTGCTCGCTGCAGCTTTACATTTAAAACACTTGTTATAACTCCCTACAGAGTAGTAAAACATTATGCCTTACCCCCATTTGAGCATACAGAAGAATACTTTTAACACCTTTGTTATTGCTGCTACTTGAACTAATACGTTTCACCACTCAAAACCAATTGCCATCACTTTGTAATTAGAAAAGAGGAAAAAGAGGGGAAAAAGACCCTCCATAACAAATGGCTATGATGATTTGCTTGTTTGTGCGGGTATGCGCAAAGACGGACAATTCTGGAACAAAGTGCTTACAAATTTACTGAGAAATATTCAGATAATCACATGCTTTTGACCCAGCAAAAAGCACTAATGCTACCTTACAGAGGTGGAAGAACTTTGGATTGCAATATTACTTCGAAAGTAATTTTCAAACAAGTCTAGTCAATCGGAAAGCCACTAGCACTTCACACTGTCTGATTTCTACAGAAATCTGCTTGTGAGGACAAGACAGGCACACAGACACAATGCGTGACTGTGAAGATTACAAAAATAAAAGTACACTAGCTGGGGAAATGAACAATGTTAGCTTGAAAAAGATCTCCACCATTAGTTGGTTGTCACAAATTCTTTTATACATATGAACCTCTGCTATATGTCTTTATTTAAGTCCATTAAAACAGTATTATGTTTCACTGCCTTAGGAAACTCTGGAATCAATGTGTCAAGGTCAAGTCTTCATAAATACACTTTGCTTTATATAGTTTAATCTATGTTGATTTGTTTGCTGAGAAATTTTCAAACATGTAGTGGTAGGGCATGATAAATAGTTGCATCTGCATATTTGCCATTCTTTTTACCTCCAGACTCTAATATTAAAGATCATTCGAAAAAGAAAGACTGATAATCTTGTTAATAAGAATGCCTCTTCTGGCTGCAGAAAGTATTCAGATGAAAAGTCCTTGAAACATCTGAGTATTGCAAAATAAAGATTACTTTCTCTCTCTGCACCTGACATAGACAATAAAGGTACAAAGAGAAGTTTGTGCTTTTTACAGTCTAGCTAGTGGTGCTTAAATTGAAAACATGATAATTTCACTTTAACTTGAGTCAAAGTTAACACATCTAAACTAAACTAACTAAAACAGAATGTCTGAGTTTTAGATTCCAACCACAAGAAATCATTTGGAGATATGACTTGCAATAAGAATTACAGAATGTAAATACATTTTAGGAAAGAGGAAGGAGTGACAAAAGGCAGATCAGTTAAAGTGCAAGGTTGGCACTTTCAGTACCTCTTTGGTTAGAGTGCTGATCAATGAATTTGTCTTTGCATTGACATTGATAAAAAGGGATGAAATGAAGAGTAGAAGTTGTCTGTTCTTGCAAAGAGTGCATTCCACATTACACAAGTTCCAAAGCTTCTGTGTTGTAGGTAAGTCCACTGACAAATCTGTCAGATATTATTAAATGCTGTATATGTTTGCTTCTTCAGTATGGCTGTCGAAGTCGAATGCTTCAAAACTCTTGTAACGCAATCAACGCACACATAAATTTCAGCAGGTTAGGTGCTTAATTTAAATGAGTCATCTAGGTTTATTCTTCAGGTAGTGAGAGTGACAGGCACCTCTAGAAGCTAATTTTTCCTTTCATACTTTCTGGGTGGATAGTATTCCAATAATATCAATTCAATGTAGTAGATCTTCTTTTAACAAACTAGTTAGGCCACTGGAATATTTTGGCATTAATATTATGGATACTTAATGGGTAAAGTTTAGCATTAGCTTGTGATATTAAAAATGTCAAAGATACTTGAGAAAATTTTATATTAAAAGGAACACAGAACCATAATACACCAAAAAGAAAGAATGTACCTTTGTGAACATTTAAAAGACACCATTTGGCATAGTTGGTAACTTGTCCTATTATGCTGAAAAAAATGGAGAGGTTCAACTACACTGGATCTGAATCACCCTCTTTTGAAACCTTCATCCCTCCATGAGTAATGTAGAAGCTCTGGTTTGGAGTTTTTTGCTCAATGATCTCCTTTACATGTCTAAATTTGGATAGAAATAATCTGATCTATGATCTCGATGATTTAACCTCAAAGTAGACCAGTGCCTCTTTGTATAAAACAGCCAGAGTACTGGAAGGCTTTGGGGAATAATTCATAAATATTTTCCTGTATTGCATTTAATACCTTGACTGGATGGATGGGCAAAAACCCAAGGTCTGAGCTTTACTGAGTAACACCTTACTTGCTAAATTGTCTCCTTGAAATCAGTGTGACTACTCAATGAGTAGGAATGACTACTCAGCATGTGCAGTGAAATGGAATCTGACCCATGATATATCACTTCTGATGAAAAAACAAGATATTAAACAAGGTACATTAAATAACAGTAATACACAGAATGTCCTTTTAAAATTAGCTTTGTTGATTGACAGGTTATTCTCTGTTGCAAACTTTAGGATAAAAAGGTCATTTCAAACATATTATAATTGAAGTCCTGCTTACGTTTCCTGTTAGCTTCAAATTCTCATATTCATCCTGTTATAACCCCCTGCTTTACAATGCAAAATCTAAAAGTAATCTTATTTATTCATATTTTCCTGCAAGCTGCTGTTTTATTTCTTTTCTTTTTCTCTCCTCCCTGCTCTTGCATTCCTATCCTCTCCTAGTTGCTAGTCTCACTTAATTAAAATATAAAAATGTCACTCACTTTACAACATCAAACCAATTTAATTTACCTCATTCTCCTACTTGGCTGCAGGCAAATTCTGTGTCTAAATACCAGTTATACTGAACATTTAGTATAAATCTGTGTTTCTATCCCCTCTCCATCTGCAGTCTCCATCTCTTTGTAGCTGTAATGGTAAGAGATGGAGGGAACCTGGGAGGGCAGAGGGGGCAATGTTCTGGAGATAAGTGACCAAAGACAAACTGCAAGGATCAAAAGAAAAGGGCAGCTTTGCAGCTGGAAGAATGAGATTTGCGTGGTGTTGGGTAAATGAAGATCAGTGTCTAAACCTGTAGAATCTATTTATATACAATTTCTTCTTTAGAGAGGGGAAGCATGCAATTACATGAGAAGAGACAGGAAGGTTATTTTATAAGGAAATTGCTTTGTAATATTCCCCACGTTACAGAAATTTGTTCTGAGGGTGCAATGATAAATAACTTTCTCTACCAAGAAGCAGAGCAGTGAAGATGTTTTGCCTTAAGCAAGCACTGTTACTTCCCTGCTTGTGACCTGGAAGCGGAGTCAGTGGTCCCATACTAACAACAAATACCCAGTACCATACAGGCAATACATAAACTCTGCGTGAAGAGGTTACTGTTCACCTGCTGATGGGGAAAAGCGAAGGGCAGCATGCCCTTGTAGTAGTGCAATGCCAGTAATACCAAAGCAGACCAGGAATTGTTATGAGTGCAAAATGTGTAGAGGGCAACATGATCCCATGACAGGAGTGTAGTCATTGGGGCTTTTTTTGGTTTGCTTTTATTTGTAAAATTACCTTAGAAAGAATTAGAGACTCTTGTTATCTTCTCTGTCCCCGTTGACCCACTTTCACTTGTTCACTTCATTCAACTACAATGTCTTTGTGTAACAGTCAATAAAGACATGCTTCACCTCACCTAAATTCAGATATCTAAAAGCTAGATACAGGTAATTTCCTTAGGCAACCAGTATAATTGTTGGAGAGAAATGGATACCACAAAGTGAGATTGAGTTGCCCTTTGTCAGATACCCACCTCAGCCAAGAGAATTGCTTCCTGTTTCTCTCCTTGACCACCAACGTTACTAGCTTGGATCCAGTTGTATTACATAATGACATTAAAGAAAGGAATGCTACCTTGTGTCTATACTGGTTCCTATTTGTTCTGTTTTATCTATTTCACATAAGGAAAAAAACCAAACACCACTTGTGTAATAACTGCACTTTAAATTATGAGAAAAGAGGAAGATCAGCTAGAAATAATTTGCTTAGATAATTTTTGATTTCTGGAAAATTATATGAGACCTTACAGTAAAAATTCATACAGGAATGAGTATTGCAATGGCTCTGGATGGATTGTGTTGTAAAATAACACATGAACATGCTTAAAAATCTTTCTGCTTAGAAGGATGATACGTTGCTTCCTGTGCACCACATCAATCAGCTTTGTATGTCACCATATAACCTTCTTAAAAGTGGAAACGGAATACTTTTTTCTTCATTACATCAGTGGTTATAATGCCTCTGCTTATAGCTGTCTTGGCTGGCTGCTAAAACGCTTTTAATCTGAGGGGTTGCTTTGTATATTTAATCATTATATTTGTATTTTACGCAAATGCTTAGAAATTCATTGACATTTTTCATTAAAAAAAAGAGAAAATAACCTCTGTTCTAAGGACTGCTCTACAAAGCTTTAATTTTCACCATTAATCTGCCCGTTTCTCTGCCAATTTTTTGTACCATTTTACTTCTCCCTATTTACCTGGCAAGAAGCTGATATACAAATATTCTTTTTATACTAATTCTAAAATCTCTTTTAGTTTATGCCACTATCCATGGTTAGCAATCAGTGAAAGGATTATTGTTTGAATTAATTTTGTAAAAGTGTCATCAAATCTTCATGAATATGTTAGCTTTTTTTTTTCTATGAGTCAATAGAGAGATATTTAGGCAATCTACAGTTTACCTTATCTGGCTTTAAATTTTTTTTTTTTTTGGTGTTAAGAGAAGTATGGCCAGAAGAAAATGCTCTTGCTGCATACTTTAGACAAGTTAAAGTGAAAGAGTGGTCATTTCATCTATCAGCACCGTGTGAGCAGAACTCCATTCATCTCACTTCAGTCAGAAGTTCAGTGAATAGACAAAGACAGTTGAGGACTTCTTCAAGAGAATGTAGCTCTCACAAGAGAGATATAGACCTCCAAAGCCTAATTCATCAGAGACATCCATTTTAGGAAAGGTGACTCACCCTCATACACTTATCTCCAAACAACATTATTTTTTTGTAACTGTGTCATTCTGACTAATTTCAAAGTCTTTGCTGTCTAGGAAGACTGAGACATAGCGAAACAAAACTATTCTTCAGTATTCAGGTTTGGAGCAAAATTAACCCCTTCTCTGAATTTCATAAACAACCCCACTGTCTCACCTCAGGATGGAAATAAAAAGATGCAGAAGTTAGAGGACCATGTCCTCTCACAGGAAACAGTCCTACTACAGCAAGAAAAAAAATTACTCACCATATGGAAGCATCTATATCTTCCTGTAGCAAAAGATAAAATGGTAAAACTTGCTCGGCTTTCAGAATAAAGGCTGATATTTTTGTGAATTCAAATTTTTGACTGATCATCTTTTGGTGATGCTTTAGAACATGAGAGAGAACAGCACTCTAAGCTTATTGCTTAGAAGGCCGGTGGTTGATTTAACAACTTTGAATCATGAATATATAGAAACAGTGAAGAATTTAATTCATCTCTGCTCATTGATCATGATTTTTTCTCTTTACTTTTTACTCTTTGCGTAGCTTAAAAAGGAAGTTCCTTTAATTTATACTAAGATATCATTTTAATTCATTTGAAAAGATCTGTGTTTTATTCAGATGAAGTAGTGTATAATATAAAATATACCTCAGCACAAAAATATTCTGGTTACTGAACGTATCTAGCCTGAAAGATGTGGTCAAAATGAAAGGTCATTAGATCTCTAGTCTGACTAGAATTGTGACTGTTATCTTGGATATTTAAGACTCTGTGAAGCTGATGAAAACAAAAATAGAGAAAGATGGAATTAATTACATTTACCCAAAAGTTCATGAGACATTCAAAAATGAAACTGGTAAATTTCTAATTGGGGTATAA
Organism: Ibidorhyncha struthersii; assembly: GCA_013398815.1. Lineage (NCBI taxonomy): Eukaryota > Metazoa > Chordata > Aves > Charadriiformes > Charadriidae > Ibidorhyncha > Ibidorhyncha struthersii. The sequence goes on from VZSZ01002750.1 coordinate 83,052, forward strand.
TTTACTGCTTATAACAAATCTAATTCAAGAATCAGAGGGAGAAAAATAGGATTTAAAACTCAACAAGTGTTTGGGGAATTAATTTAGGATTATAGACCAGATTTTCAGATCAGGCAGCTTGTTAAAAACTATAATAAAGAAAAGGATGAATAAATACATGGAAAAATGATTCACACTGTGGAACAGGTGACTTGGAAGTAAGATGCATTACACAGGTGTACCAGAAGGAATCAGTGAGTGTGTGGGCAATTGATGCATGTAAGATACTCAGCCCGGGTCTAAACAAACCTCAAAAAAGCATAAAAGGGAAGGAAGGTCCTCTGTGTAGATTAGAAAATAACTGAAGAATAAGAAACATAAGGTGGGGATAGGTGAACATTTTTCTTGGTTATCATCTGAGATTTTGTGCTTAGATCTCTGCTGTTCAGTACCTTATTAAATAGTCACAAGGATGAAGAATAATGAAGTGAATAATTCTCACACCTTATCATAAAGAGCAGCTGAAAAAAACTTATAAGGCTTACAGGGTCCAGTCAGAGTCCCCAGTACAGAAAACCATCCTGATTCCCAGTAGTTACAGTTACCACTCTCCTGATCACCCACCTCCTCCGCTCGTTGCCACTCCTCTATCTGCCTTAGGTAGGTGAAAATGGGCACCTTTTATGCTTTGGATACTCAGAATAATATCCTGGGAGTCTGAGTTCTTCCATGGACATCTTAGGAAGCTTATTTAATAGATTTATTTCACTTTTGTGTGAGGAATGCCTTGCTGTTACTCACTAACCAGTTGCATTTCGCTCTACCATACATCTAACTCAAACCATGGTAAGTAAAATGCAGAATAAATTTGTTTGTTTACAACATACAAAAGAGGAAAAGCAGCTCCAAGAGTTTACAAAAGAAAGAAGGGGAAGCAGAAAAACTATGCTTAACCCGCTTGCTTTAATGTTAAGGTGAGAAATAGCTATATTTTTCTTCCTTTTTCTCATATTTAGTTGATGTGTGATAAGTTGTCCAGACAAGGTAATTGTCAGGGATATTCTATTTTTGCTTATCATGCTCTTCATGTTGCGTTATTAGAGAGCACCCTGTCTTGGTGATACACGTTGGCTTTTATAACCAATCTCTCCTTTGAAATCTTCCAAGATTCCAGACATATAAGCTCTTTCCCAAAAACTTTTTTTGTGTCTTCCTTCTGCAAGAGACAGACAGCTTGTCATGTTTCTTAATCCAAAGAAGTGGATTAATCCACATCTTGGAAATGCTAATGTGTCTCTGTTAAATCAGATGTCATTTTGACTACTTTTTTGTCTACTTTGCTAGCTAATAAACAGCTTTTGCCTTAGTGAGAAGTAAATCCTCCCTCCTCACCCTGGCTTTGTTAACTCATTGTGTACATTTCATTATAAACTGTTAAAATGTATGTTTTATATCAATCTGTATTTTATATCAGTCTGGCCATAAAAGTACATATAAAGATCTAAAGTGGATAAATGTAGTTACCTTATGACCGGTTCTTTATTGCAGGTCAGAAAAGATAGTAACTAGCTTTTCTCACATGACAACAGGTCTGCATGATTTACCTTTATTATCTACCTCTGAAACAATATTTGTATAGTAGAAACTAGAACTGGTTGCCTATAAAGGCAGCACAGTCTCACAATACTGAATGATTCAGTGGAAAAATGACAAATTAAATTCAGTAAGTGAGAAGCAATGCAAATGGGAAAAAATATATGCATAATTATAAACTTTAAATTACTTAAAATCACTCAGAAAAAAAAAGATCTTATTAAATAGTTCTCTGAAAATCTTATCACATCCTCCACAATGGTCAGAAAAGCAAATAGACTGTTTAGGATTATTTGAAAAGGAATGAAAAGTAAATAGAGCAATCATAATGCCACTAAGAATCCATGGCGTGCCTTTAACTTAAAACCTTCTGCAAGTTCTAGTCTTCCTTTATCAAAAAGAAACAAAGAACTAAGAAAGGCACAAAGTGTAGCAAAGATTATGAAAGGTTTAAAGCAACCTCCTATTAAAAAGTGATTTTTACTTCTAAAATGGACCCAAGCTCCTCAGATTAGAAAAGGCAATTTAAAGAAAGATATCATAAGGGTTTGTACCATTGTAAATAGTGTGGAGAAGAGAGATGGGAATTATTTTATTTTGTTTCCTCATTTATTTAACTGTGTAACTCATTGCCACAGGGTGCTGTAAAAGCAGAAGTGTAAAGACAGAACAACCTATGAGTCTTCAGACTGGAAAGAGACAGCTGAAGGGAAAGACAATGGAAGTTCATAAAAGCATATATTGTGTGGAGAAGGTAAACCGGGAACAGTTTGTTACTATATCTCCATTATTAAACTGTGGATCTCATTGCCACAGGTCTCATGGAGATCAAAGTATAAATGGGTTCAAAAATAAATTCATAAAGTTGAGCTCCATTGGAGAGCAGTTAACATTATGGTTCAACCATAACCTCTGTCTCAAGTTACTAAATTACTCTTTTCTAGAAACGATCACTTTGTACAGGTCATGCTTCCTGTACTCCTGTACATTCCTGGTGGAGTTAAATCCAGTTGGTGTCTGGTCATGAGTGGTGTTCTCCAGGGCTCGGTGCTGGGGCCAGTTCTCTTTAATATCTTTATCAGATGACCTGGATGAGGGGATCAAATGCACCCTCTGTAAGTTCGCAGATGACACTAAGCTAGGTGGACATGTTGATCTGCTTGAGGGTAGGATGGCTCTACGGAGGGATCTGGACAGGCTGGACCAATGGGCCAAGGCCAATGGTATGAGGTTCAACAATGCCAAGTGCCGGGTTCTGCACTTGAGTCAAAACAACCCCATGCAGCGCTACAGGCTTGGGGGGCAGTGGCTTGAAAGCTGACTGGCAGAAAAGGACCTCAGGGTGTTGGTGGACAGCCAGCTGAATATGAATCAACAGTGTGCCTGGGTGGCCAAGAAGGCCAACGGCATCTTTTTCTAATTATACCTTATCCTTGTTGAGGTAGTTGGATGAAAACTGCATCTCTTTCTCAGGATTTAGGAAAAAGATAAGTTTTATACAGATGTATACACTTACAAATATTCTTTGATATTTTGTCTGGGTAAAAATCTGGCTGGATTGCCAGGCCCAAAGACTTGTGGGTAACGGAGTTAAATCCAGTTGGCAGCCGGTCAAAAGTGGTGTTCCCCAGGGCTCAGTACTGGGCCCTGTTCTCTTTATTATCTTTATCAATGATGTGGACAAGGGGAATGAGTGCATCCTTAGTAAGTTTGCAGATGACACCATGTTGGGTGGGAGTGTAGATCTCCTTGAGGTTAGGAAAGCTCTGCAGAGGGATCTGGACAGGCTGGATCAATGCCGAGGTCAGTGGTATGAGGGTCAACAAGGCCAAGTGTCAGGTCCTGCACTGGGGTCACAACAACCCCATGCAACGCTACAGGCTTGGGGAAGAGTGGCTGGAATGCTGCCTGGTGGACAACGACCTAGGGGTGTTGGTCAACAGCCGGCTGAATATGAACCAGCCATGAGTCCAGGTGGCCAAGAAGGCCAACAACATCCTTGGCCTGTATCAGGAATAATGTGGTGAGCAGGACTCGGGAAATCATCATCCCCCTGTACTCGGCACTGGTGAGACCCCACCTCACATACTGTGTTCAGTTCTGGGCCCCTTACTACCAGAAAGACATTGAGGTGTTGGAGCGTGTCCAGAGAAGGACAACGAAGCTGGTGAGGGGTCTGGGGGACAAGTCTTATGAGGAACAACTGAGGGAACTGGGGCTGTTTAGCCTGGAGAAGAGGAGGCTGAGGGGAGACCTTATCACTCTCTACAAGTACCTGAAAGGTGGTTGTAGAGAGATGGGGACTGACCTCTTCTCCCTAGTGACAAGTGAAAGGACGAGAGGAAATGGGTTCAAGTTATGCCAGGGAAGGTTTAGATTGGATATTAGGATTTTTTTTTTCACTGAAAGGGTTATCCAGCATTGGAATAGGCTGCCCAGGGAGGTGGTGGATTCACCATCCCTGGAGGTGTTTAAAAAAAGGGTAGACGTGGTACTTGGGGATATGGTTTAGAAGTGGTTTTTATCAGGTTAGGTTAATGGTTGGACTTGATGATTTTAAAGGTCCCTTCCAGCCTCAACAATTCTATGATTCTGTGATTCTACTTTTCCTCAGGAATCCTCTTTTAGCCTCTGGCATAGGGAGAGTGTTGAGACAGACTGATATTTTACTCTTGTGCTCCTATGGTTGTTTTAACCAATTGCAGGGCTTTGGGACCCACAGATGTCCTTCCATACATTTATTTATTCTCAGACAAGGGAGATGTGCAAATAAGATCCACATATACTGTTTTTCCATGTATATTCTTTTTCATTCAACACACCTAGAATATGCAATTGGCCCTGCTGAGTTGCACAGATCATGTTATACTTTATAAGTGGAAAAGCTTGGCTTACTGCAAAAACTGTGCAATTTTTCTCATGCAGAAACACTTACATTTAGTCTGACAGATTTTCCAGAAGCTTGGGTAATTTTACTTATCTACATTTTCTGATAATAAAACCTTTGTGATTTGATGGACCTCTTTTCTTTTTAGTCATAATTTTGAAAATGGGAAAAAGCAGGAAACATCCTTAGGGAAAGAGGAGCTTTTACTTCAGCGCATATAGCTGTTACTGGATAGAGTTTTGAAGTTTAGTCATTGTCACTTTACCTGAGTAAAATTTGGTTAAGGACACATCACTAGGGTAGGATACAAGCAGATAAGGTGTCAAACCAAATGGAGTGAATGAAATGCCTCTTGTCTATGACATTAAAAAAAAAAATTATAAAGCCTTGTAATATTAAAATTGGATTATTATTGTATAGCAATTATTAACATTGAGCACCTTATTTCAGGACCTTATAGACCATGCAGTTAGTAAGTATACATTTTGAGGCACGTGATATGTCATCTCTGAACAAAAGTCTGTGCTTCTGCAGTGTAATGAGTTTTAAGAATGATGCAGAAATCTCTACAAAGTGAAAATGGTGAGGCAAGTTCTGGCAATAATATCACAAAAGGCAATGATCTTGTCGGTCACAGTGAAGTAACAAAATATTTCTGCTATCTATCTCCTTTGTTGTTAGGGTAATATTACTTTAACTGTTGATATTCACAGTATTTGTAATTTATACGTAATTTATATAGATAAAGTGCCAGAAAAAATCCAAGATGTGTTGCATATCATGATTGATGTGACGCTCATTTCATTTAAATACATTTCAATGTGAACAGCCATCCAAATATATCTGTTATAACACCAGCAGTATGACAGAATCATCATTCCTTAAAATCTCTATTACTAGACTGTAAGTGGACTGTTAAACTTTGGCTCAAGGGCACAATAACCCTCACATCAGCATAATTTAATCATCAACATAAGCTAATGGAAAGTTAAATTTGATGTTCAAGACAGTGTAATTCTTTCCTCTTTCATATATTCCACGCCTATAGATTTTCCAAAATGGGTAAATTTTTTATATTGAAATGTCTTTCCAGACATAAATAATTTAATGCATTTTTATACTCTTATGATTTGATGGGAAGGAAATTATCTTATTTCTTTTCTATCTGCCTTGAGAATGATGCTTTTATTCTTCTGAAAAATATTTTCTGATATATAACTTTCAAGAAATTGAAGTATTTATCTGTACTGGGTACTTTGACAATAAACTCCTTTAACTGACAAAAGCTTTTTCTGGAATGCTGTTGAGGACTGTATAAAATATGCCATTTGGCCTACAAAATATTGTGGTCATTTACTTACAAATGGAAATAACCTAACAGAAGTTCATAAAGATCCTTTTGCTTGATGTACAGAAACGCTGCAAAGATTTTGTCTGACGTGGCATAGCCAAGGGGAACAGAGTGAAACCAAGACGTGCCACATAGGAAGACAGAGCAAAGACAGCACATCAGCATGCTAATGTGCCTTGAGGAAGATCATGGCTGCTCCGCACTTTATAGGGCATCTGTGACTGATACTGTAACATTGCTCCATTTTCTGGGGACAATTGAAGCATACAGCAGCTTTCCTGGCATATCTTCCTTCCTGTTTATATTCTCTATGCCAGTAATACTGAAGTAGCTCTGTACAGGCAATAAGCAGTTTCCACTTGCAGCTGGGTAGATTGTGCTGAGTAGCTTAGCACTAAAATTCTTTGCTTTACTGACCTGATATAAACCAAGTTAAATGAAGAGGATGATCAGAGCCAATATCGCTTGTGACACTCTGTGGGATTCATATGACAAAAGAAATGATGGTTTTGTTGCAGTGACCCCATTAGAGGTTTTTCTATACTAGATGCAAAGTAACTTCATTTCTTTGAATTGTAGCACAGTGTAAACTCAGTCTATTCTTTCAAAACACTCTTTAAAGTTGCCTCATCTATGTCTACCAGTGATATCACCATAGCTTTTATCATAGACACTAAGTTCATGTTTAATATGTGCAGTCAATAAAAAGATAAAATACAGATCCTCATCTTTAGCTTTTTTCCAGGCTCTTCCACATCTTGCTTTTCACTGAGTGATTGCTTGATCTCTTGTGATTTCATTTTATCCTTAAAACTAGCTGGTCCATTCAGCACTGATGGAGTGGCCTTGCATGAGTCTGATTTTGATTCTGCATGTGAGTGTAGAAATCAAGTATAACCTAATGGAGTTAGACCACTGACAATATCTGGTTTCTGTAAGACAAGAAGTCAGGCCATCCAAGTTCTTTGTAATTATTTACCTTACTTTAAAAATATGTTTTATGAATTTAAAATATACCTGTTATCTCAAATGCATCTCCAAAATTTAAAAGAGCTAATGAATTTTAGAGTACTTAGATGGAATGTTGTCACAGTATTGCTTGATTTGTAGTGGAATTTATGTGGGAATCTTTTTGTTGATACCTAATATTATCTCATTATGTATTGTTCAGATTTATTACTACAGGTGATATGAAAAAGAAAGAGTAGATATTTTTTTTGGTGCACTATAAATGGGTGTTCAGCCCAAATGTAATCAATTTTATTGGATCTTTTCTTGTTATATATTCAGATCTTGTAAGTCTTGGAGTTATCTTTCTAATCACGAGACAGAAGCGTCCTGCATGACTGAGAAAGGAAAAGTCATATTGACTAAACTGTTTGGAGTTTAGTTAACATCTATTTAGTTCTAGTACTCTACACACACTTGTCTGACATTAAATCTTTGTTAAAATGTCAGCAATGGAGTTTCTCCAGGTAAAGAAAGATTCCAAACATTTTTAAGACATTTAATATGACATTCTTGCAAAGCCAGGAAAGACCAAACTCCACTTTCCTATCATTTGTAAATATGAAAATATAAATAAACAGGAATTACATCTTAAAAAAAAATAATCTTATTGTCACCAGATAGTGCCATGAAGGGCACAGCTTCATTAGTTTGATGTTATAGTGTGCCAGCCTACAGAACAGGTATTGAAGGAGGAATTTACTAAAGCCACTGCATAATGGAAAATGGGTTAATAAGAGCAATTATATTCCCAGGGTAGGAGTGCCAGACTAATCTATATTTCTTTGATAAAGCACCTGGTCTTGCAGGATTAAAAAAAAAAAAAACAACAAGTAAATTTTGCAGTGTTGTGGAAAAACAATTAAATTAGAGATGACAGAAAAATTGCTGAATGAGTATGAAACTAGTTAAAGACAAGAAGGTAGCAGGTTATGATGTAAAGTGGGGAAGTGTGAGCGTTCCTCAGCTCATTATGTTGGCATGAAAACTGGTTTGCGTTACTGACATTTGACAATGACACAAGTGCAAAGACATTGTCAATATAGAAGGACTGGGGTGTTGTATGGCAGAAGTTAGGTGTTCTTGAGATAATAGAACTTAGCAGAAATTCAAAAGGAAAAATTAAAACCTTTGACTTTTTGCCTTGAGCTGTAAGATCAATAAGGAGAAGCAACACAAGGAGACAGTCACCTAAGTGTATTAGATAGTCACAAGACACTTATTATTTTCTAATATAATGTGATTCAGAAAAACTTAATTTATCTGAAGTTGCTTTAGGAAGGATATTCTTGCGCATGAGAATCAATTTTTTTTAAAGGACCCCATTGAAATTTCATTAGTAATAATGTACACACTGTACACATGCTCAAGGCAGATGAATTTGGAATCCAGAAGTGAAGAAAGGCTACCAGCTGTGTCAGAGGAGGGAACTGGACACACAGGGTGAGACAAATAAGCTTCATCTTGTTTAGCAAACCAGAAGTTGTGAAGGGACAAGACTGCTATCTGTAAGTGTGCTGGGGAATAAATGTTACATAAACTGAAGAGAAACGCTAGCCCAAGAACAAACAAGGATAACTGATCATGAATAAATTTAAGTGGAAATTCAAAACCAAATGTCTAACCCTTAGAGAGTTGGTTTCTAAAAAGACTTCCCCATAAAGGAACACAAATCACTATTTTAATGTAGTTATCAGATCATTGTGTTTAAGCCAACTGAAAAGGACCCAAAGCTAAAATTAAAAAACTCAGGTTAGTAAAAGTATTTTAAATAAGTTAAGAATAAGCTACTTTGAATCATTCCAAGATAATAAGGTATAAAAGCATGGATACACTCACTGTGATAATAAGCTGCTCCTTTCTAGTGGTAAATGTAAGCTAGTTTTCTCTACTTCCACGGAAGGTAACTAGGCTTTTATCACCCCAGATATAGAAGGGGTCAGTCAGTCACTCACTCACTCACATTGTCTGCCCACATGTAGGTTCACTCCCTTGGCAGAATCAAGATAAAGTGTGGCAGCTTTTCGTTTAGTGGAAGAGGAGTTAGCTGGCTCTCATTTACTGCAGAGTATCAGCGGATCAGCTTGAAGCGGCCTCTGAGCAGAGGACAGTGGAGCTGCGATTTACCATTCCAGGATAACATCCTAATGGGCAAATCTAAAATAGCACCTGGATTTTGCATCCCTAATGGATGCAGTAATTTCATGTTGCATTTAGATAACTAGAGTATACGGCATGACATAATTGTCTGCAGTAGTATATTACTGAACGGAATGATCCAAGAGGTTCATATTGATATATACTCCAGATCCATATAAAATGTAGGATTTTAGGATATTATAGTATTCAGGATGTTAAACATTTGAAACTGTGCATCACCCAGCTCTTCCTAGTCTGAACTAAATTCAATCTTTTTAAGAGAATAACATTTTTTGAATGTTTTCTGCCTGTTGTTGTTACTGATCTTTTTTTGAAAATGACTGTTGAAGGATGGGATGACTCTATGGCTGAATCCCTGCATACAGCGAACAGATGCATAGAAAACAGAAATTTTTAAACATTAAGGGTCAAGATTTTGTAGTGAAACACAGGACTTGTACCCTAGCTATTCAGTTCAGGGAACAACTTGCAATATTTTTTTCCTGTGGGCATAAGCACAATGTCGTTCTTAAGGCAAGCTTCCCATCCAGAGGTTATACCGTCTGAGGTCTACCAGAATAGAAAATGATCTCAGTAGAGGCTTAAAGAAATTATATGCCTTAGACAACAAATTATACTTCAATGCATGACTGTTCACTAAAAAATTCAAATAAGACCTTGTGAGTAAAATGCAAAGTCTATGAGCTGCTGAAATTATATTATAGCTGTCAGGGAGCCTATTACAGAATTCATTGCTCTAGTTCATTTGTTTCTTTCAGCTGAAAATTAATGACAGGGACCACCCAGCCCACCTCCATGTCAGAGACCATATATACACAAGTGCCAAGTGAGTTAAAAAAAAATGTGAAAAAATCCACTCAGAAAATAGCTGTTCTGCCTGTGAGAACAAATGGCAAGCATCAGAGACATGAGCATCAATGTCTCCACACATAAGGATCAACATCTCCTCTGGCAAAACCAGAGAAGACCAAAACTAAACAGTAAGATCTGTTGAATATCCCACAGAAATGAACAAAGGCACCAATCCAGTTAACTCATCCTCGCCCCCCCCCACACATACTTTTTTGTAGACAACCTTTTAGTGATATTCCCAGATAAACCATGATTGTGCTTTGACAGGCTTTCGATCTAAATTTTTCAGTACTTTCACCTAAATGAATGATTTAGAAAATCACCTTGCTGAAGAGCATTTCCGTAGTGATTAATAAGATTCTTGCTTCATTAGACACTTCATTGTGCCACTAAGAAATTGGTCTGATTTAGTCTGATAATCCTGTATGGAGGGGAAAATCAATGAGTATATGCTATAGTAGGATGTTTTCCTTGGGAATTTTGTAGTAGGTGGAGGACACTTGCAAGTTTGTTGTAATGGGGATTATCTAGCAACTTTTTAATTTTCATTTCTTCTCAAATGATCACACCTCTACAGTCAATCTTCTGCTCAGTTTTATATTTCTCCTTGTCTGATTTGGTTTTGGTTGTTTGGGTTTTTTTTTTGTTTTGTTTTGTTTTGTTTTGTTTTTCTTTTCTTTCTATTTTACCTTCATAGCATGATCCAAAACCTCCACAGCATGGAATATCCTCCTCAGAAATTTTGGACTGTGGACTACTATCAAACCTAAATATTTCCTGAGCTATTTCATGAGTACACTTGGATGTCATGGACCACTTTGTGTCTGCAAAGCACAGTGACGGAAGGAGTGTCTTAGATGATTTGGCCAGCCCCTGTCCCTAGTCTCCATTCTTTACTTTTGATTTCAAAGTCTTTTTTTTCAGGGTTCTTTTCCCCTATAGCTTGATAGCAATCTGATATTTTGGATGAGCAATGTAGAGGCTTAATTTTTGATGTTATTTTTCCCACTGGAATTTTTATTGCAACTGACCAGGAGAAAGTATTGTTGTTAGAGAAGAAGTTTCCCAGGGAAATGTTGAACTTTATCTTTGAGATTCCACTCTGTAAAGTAATATTGATTCACTAGGGGAATGATCAGATCCTAAAACAACAGGTGAGATATAGTGTATTACTGCTGTGAACAACATACTTTATACATGTCCAAATATTTGACCCAGTTTTTTGAAAAGTGAGCATGAGCAGGTTATTTCCCATTCCTCTAAATGGAAAAAAAAAAACCAAGCAAGTAAGTGATAATGATGGAATATTTTTCTAGTCAGAATGATCTGTTGATATTGCTTTGTGCTGATGAAATGTGATGATAAAGAGAAATGCATCTTTCCCGGTCATTTCATAGTAAACCTGTTAGTGGTGCCAAGCAAGTGTCTAGATTCAACAATACCGCCAGTATTACCACACTACCATTGCTGGGCACAGGAAGAAGTGGTACATGCTTCTTTCTCATGCTACTCCCATCTCTCATTTTAGTTTAGATCCTTGGAGCTGGTACAGCTAGCATAATTGAGAGCCTCTCTCAAGCAAAAGTTGCCTCAGAAAGTAGGAATGTAAATACTACATATATTTGCACTCCTAGAGATAAGACACATACTGTTTGCTTTGTGGTTGTAGTGGCTGTCCTATTATCTCTCTATTGTTGAGATATGAAAAAAATAATTTCAAATACATTAAAATTCTTGTAATTTTCACAGGAGACAATTTCAGTTTTAAAAAGGAAATGTATACCTTCATGTTTGGCTTTGTATCCACTTTCTGGTGTCCCGGAAGTATATTGTTGCTATTAGAGCATCTGTAGTTTCAAAATATTATGCCAAGTACGTACTACAACCATGGGACTCCATAGAAAGAAAGTGGATCTACTGGAATAGGAACAATTCTGTCAGATAAATTATTTCAAAACAAAGATAACTCTACACAGATGTAACGTATATTTATAGGCATATGGACACATGGCACCACAGATTTTTCTTTTTCTAGTAGGTCCAAAAGTGTGCTGCCTTATGTTAGATTCACGTGAGGGTCTTTCTCCTCTCTCGAAGAATTTCATCTGTTCTTAAATCCTGAACGTGAGTGATTTTTTTTTTTTTTTTTTGTAGTAGATGAACCCTCCCTTCACGAAACATCAAGCACTGAGATTTAAGCAGTAAAACCCACAACAGGTATTGATCTAAATATTATGATGCCTTCATGCCAGGCTCAGGATATGGAAGTCACAAGTCAGTGTGAAATACGTGATTATCCAGAACAAATGCAGTGGTCCAGAGGGTGTTTACATCAGTCCTCATGCTGAAGAAGCAATCCACTGATTGACAGGAAATTTTTTTCTTATATTTCACATAATTTCAGTCTAAAGCAGTTTTCTCTTCTTATGTACCTCATTCATGTCTTGGAATTTGCATGATCCAACACAGATTTCTATTCTCGGCAATCTGTTCTTTGTTGTCACTCTAGCATAGATGGTTTCAGACTGTGCCTATTAGATTCCTCACCTCAGCAGATCTAGGTCTAGTGCTGAATTAGAAACAGTCTTATGTACAAGTGAGTGTACTTAAAAGCTGCTGAACCACTCCATGAAGGTGAATCTGGGCATATGCAGTAGGCATCAAATTAAGTTTCCTAATAAAAATGTAGATCCGTCAGACTCTGAGTCATCTGAGCAAATATGTATGCGTACAAAGTAGACTCTTCTTGTGGTCATTGAAGTGGGTACTTCTATGGCATAATAGATCTCATGCTAATGTTAATACCTAAAATACTAGAAATGAATAGTACCCTTTGTATTTTTGGTCATTGATTATAAAAAGGTTTGAATGACCAGCTCAGACTTAAATGCTGACACTAGATCCAAATTAAGTGAGATGAAACCCTTATGGACACTGTAGATATCTAGGTATCTAGATCATGGTCTCATGGAGATTTAAACAATTCTTAGGTTAATCAATGTTCTTTCAGATCTCTCTTTTGGATTTAGGTTTCTAAATTCTACTTAAAACATACTGTAGATACTAAAATGCTTTTTTATAACTTGCCATTAAAGACTATAGGGGAATTTCTCCTGAGAAACCTTATACTAAGCAATGGAGAACTGTGACACTTTGAGAAGATGGGTTTTGGAAGCCCACCCATACCTTGATTTAAGTTTCACGTTCTTCATTATATTGAGAGAAAGAATTGAAGTATATTCTGTTGGACATGGAAAAAAATATATATATTGCAAATATCACTGAAAGTAAAATCTAACCCTTAAATGGCCTGTTTATCTCACTGCTTGCATTCTTCAACATAGGTTAAACGTGAAACAAGAGTAGCTTCTTGGAGGTTGTCCTTCTGGTTAAAATTAGCATTTCAAAAATAAGAATTTTGCCCATATTCAAAGGGAGCTTTAGGTAGTAAAATGGTCTTTGTATTTCTAGAAGTTAGATGCCACCTGTATTTCTAAATCTTTGCCTGCCTCAAGAACCTTGGTGCTTAATTTACCACATTTTCCTCAAATTTATATAATTTTAGTCCACCTCGTGAATCTAGCACCTTCTTCCTGTCCTGGGTTTAACAATCCCAGAAAGCAACCTAGGACTACAGATTTCCCTCATTCTTATGACTTTGATCACAGTCATATGCACGAATGCCAAAGACATAATTAAAAGTGGTAACAAACACACTGTAAAGAAGCACTTCACTGTAACACTTGCACCTTGTTATGTGACAATTGACATATTTCACATTACTTTAGAGTCATCTCAAATAATTCCAGGCATACACTAAAAGAGTTCATTGGCTGCTCCTTGTGGCATATTGCTCCTCTGGAGCTATGTATTCTTTGCTGTAGTTTGCTTTGTAGTGTAAAGGCTCACCAGCTCGTCATTCAGTCACCGCACAGGTGACTGGTGACAGTGTCTCATTATTGTACACAAGATCAGTGTGACTCAGAAGAGAATGCCCCAAGACTGTACATAACTCATACTGGTTTCATTGCATTAATGTAAATAGCAGAAAGTTAAATGTTAAAATTTTCATAAAGTGACTGTAGGCAGCATGTAATACCTTGCACTGGACCAGAATCTTAACTAATTTTGTGGTGTAAGTTACAAACTGATGACAGGTAGGAGTTCACTGTAAAGGAAAAGAGAGCAAAAAGTTCATTTTTGCAGTTCTCCAGTCATAAGAGCATTTTGTGCACGATCATTTCCCAGAATAACTTGCTGATGTTGTTATTGTCATTATCTATATTAGCATCAGTCTTGCTCATGGGCTAGCATGCCACTGTATTAGAAGCTAATAACAAAAATAACAAAAGGTCTCTTCAGCAAAGAATCAGTATTCTGAATGTGAAAGATGAAACATCAGATAGGTACAAGCTCCAAAAAAAGACCATGCACGTCAATATGACAGGCAGTCCTGCTACCATATCTGTTGCCCATTTTTTTTTTCCCAGGCAATTTAATAAAAAAGGGGTTTACTAAAAGACAAATATGATTGTGTACAAGTAGCTCCTCCCAAGTGGCACAGAGGAGTGTCAAGCACAGAAGCGTTTGTTTGAAAATTTTCCCAGGTTGGTGACAGAGAATGTAATCGTGGTCCAGCCAAGGAAAAAGTACTGGCAAGACTGGATGCAGACTGGATACGGAGAATAGAAATATATTGAACACAGTACAGAAGGGGACACAGAGGGAAAATAAAGGAAGAGATGGATAATAGTTAAGATTTGATGGACCAGAAACAAAATCTTTGTAGCAGCATCTCTATGGTTATTAGTAGGGAGGACTGTCTTTTCTAATCTGGAATTAAAAAAAAAAATCTTGTCAGCTGTTGGGATGCAAGGTAGTGAGAGTTTTATCTTTGTGAATGGACAGGACAGGCTGTCTCTTAGACCTGTCACTCAGGCTCCAGGTCTTAAGAAAATCCTTTATATAGAGTGAGAGAATGGTTTTAGCCAAAGATGATATACAGGGTGAGGATCCTGACCTGTAGTTCTCAATAAAAGAGGTAGCAAGAAATGTTTTTCAATAGAAATGAGAGAAGTCAATTTAGCTATAATGGTTAGACATTTCTAAAATAAAGTTGGAGACATCTCTAATATGATGGTTTAGACAAAAAAAAGAGAAGGTGGAGAAATGAACAGTACCCCTCTGCCCATCTCAAAAAAACTAACTTACGAAGCTACTATCCAGATGCATTCCAGAAGATGGTGTCAGGGTAGATGAATATTTTTATAATTTTATAATTTTAGATGAAGATTTTTATGCTGGCTTTTTGCAATTAAACCACCCTCTGCTTTGTATAGAATTTTTGTTTTTGTTTTGTCATACCAGTTTTACACCGAAATCTTGAAATGATCACATTAAAATAGAGGATCTAAACTCTGTAAAAAGAATTCTGACAAATAAATTCCAAATAAAGAAATAAGATTTTATGCACTTAGCCCTGAAATCCATAACAGCTATTTCCATAATTTTTAATAAAAACTGGATTACGGCTGAAGAAAAAGTAAACTCAGAAACAATACTAATGTTCATAGTATTTGTTTGTTGAAGTGCTCCCTCATAGATGTTTTTCTGGAAAACAAGGATTTGCTAGTAGGAATGCATTTTGATCTTTATTTAGGAAACGTACAATTGTCACAAGAAAACCAATTAAGCCCCACTAAGATCAGTTGCTAAATATCAGCTGCCTGTATGCAGTGACCTAGAACTTGCCATTATATGAATAATAGGGGCTAAACAAAGAACACAGGCATTAATTTCTGAAGTGGAAGAAAAGAGTAAATTACATTTTAATTTATCTGTACTTTGAGTAGCTTTGCCTGAAGAATTTTCAAGCTTAGGATGAAATGGAAATTCATTCACTTATCTGCTTTTTTCCACTTTTCTGCATGGTAACAATCAGATCTTTTGAGACTGGTTAAAGCTAGCAAATAAAAAAATGTATTTGACAAAGACAAATCCTCTGTGCTGTGTAATAACCTGCAAATAATTATGTTGTCTGAAAAAAAAAAAAAGACTTTCAAATTCAGGTGTAATTACTTAGGATGCTGATATCTAGTATTACAATAGTCAAATTAATATTTTGGCTTATTAAATGTTGCAGTACTGAACTGTGCATTAGCATAAACTGATTTTGTTATCCAGGCTGCACTAAGTAGGATTTAAGGAAAATGGAGACACTGACCTGAAAGATTAATTTAGTACTACGTTGTTAACTTATCATAAAACAATCAGGACTACTAGTAGAAATAGTTAGGACAGAATTTCCGCTCTCCAGTATACCTTGACTGAGAAAATCTATAAAAATGTGTCAGATAACTGGCTAAAATAAATCAATGGAAATATGTTTTCAAGAGAACTGTGGAGAAAAACTACTGCATCAAACAGCATATGGCAGTATCAAGGTAAGCATGTATTTGTGTGGGACAGGGAACCAGCAGGGGCGTTATTATCTGCCTGACTCCAATGAGGAATACCTGAACCTGCGTGGCGGACAAGAGCCTCGATATAAATGTTTGTGCTCTGGAACGGGGGAGAAACATGAGGGTTATACCAAGATGCCGTGAAACACACATGTAAATGAGACTGCCAGTGCTGAAGTACATGGAGGTGGCTGAGAGGTCAGAGCAGAGACGGGAGAGAGAAAAGGCCACAGGTAGATGCAGGCTGCTTCTCCTCACCGTTCGGCTTGGAGAGGAAGAGGGGGATTCGGTGCCAGATGTACAGCAGCGTTCCTTTTCAGAGATCCAAAAAGGCACTACAAGGAAAAAGCAGGCATGAAAGGTATGAAGGAAGCAGAGCTGGCTCAAGGTGTAGTTACAACAGACACTTGCCTGCATCTTGGATGCTCATAAAAAGATTGGTGTTCAGAAGTATTTTTAAAATTGAATTACACATGGCATTTCTGGTTCAAAAAAAAATTCTGAAATTGCCACTGGAACATAACTTGGGCGGTGTTCTATGTGTGCGTGTGTGTACATCTCTAGACAGGCTGGTAAAAATAGCTCTGATGGGATTAGCTGCCTGAGGCATCTCATTTGGTGGCTTATTCAGGAAATTAAACGGTGAGGTCACAAGTGTGACCTAACACATGGCATTCAGTGTTATACCATAGCTAAAAATGAGAGGAATAGAATAAAATAAATGGAATTTATTAACAAAACACATACTGTGGAGGCTGTGTGTTGACAATTTTATTCATTTCTATATCAAATTTAACTGAAGCCTTGAGTATAATTTTTTCTTTTCTGAACAAACTGCAGACTGTCCACATGAGGCTGTAATATCCAAGGACTGTGCCTGAGACCTTGCATCCAGGTGTCCCAGACTGTGTGAAGGCTTGCCTGTGGGATGCTGGTCATGCACAGACCCAGCAAGGGCACTGCCCAGCACCCAGCAATAGAGTAAATTATATCCCCCCCCCCCCTTACACACACACACACACACACACACATGCTGCTCTGAACCAATTCCTCTGGAGTCCGATGGATCCTCCCCACTTTATCAGATTAGGGATAATCCCAGGTAAGGGCACTGGGGGACCTTAACAAACTATACTGCTTAAGCTTTTTATGGGAGTCAGATTTCTGTCTCTTGTATCTTGTGATTTTCCTTCAATGAAACACCAAATTTAATAAATGCTTTTTAAAACCCACTGAAGCAATGAAATCCACAGTAAAAGACTCGTTCAACATCTAAGCATGCTACAGGGCACAAAAAGTATTGTCTATGAAGTGTTTCTTTTATAAATTAATTCCCAGCAGCCAAAGAAACCTGGATACATAGCTGACAAAAAAGTAGTATATTTAACCCATAAACCTCAAGGTTGTTATTTATGGAAGACTACAAAATAATACTCCAAGGAATAAATTTTCAGTGTAGTTATGGGAGCTGTATAGCTAAATTCCTACAAGCACTGCTGTGAAAATATAAATACAAGAACATGTAAAAACAAGTATGTAATCACATTTGTAATAAAATTGTAATTAATTTAACAGTAATTCCATTTAAATTGTAATGTTATTGTACCGGAATCATAACTTATTTTCATTGCTAGCAGAGCACCTTTCAATAGACAAATTTCTGGCTTTTTTCATGCAAAACATATCTGGGTGCGTTATGAAACACTGATTATGAAACAATCTGAATGCCTTAGAGTTAACAATAAATAACTAACATAAGGCAATCAGTGTGTTTGTGGCCCTGTTTGTATAAAATGGACTTACAAATTTGAACCATCATACTGATATGACAATATCATTAAACATAATATTATTCCTACATAATTACTGAAACTAGTTGAAGCACTGTCACAGGAAGACTTCTCACTTCAGTACGATAAGAATATCTCATTATGATTTCATCATCTTTCATTTATACTGTGAATCACAGTTTCATTTTGATTGTTCTCAATAATGTTTTACTATTTCACGTGTCGTAAGTAATAGCAGATATAGCCACATACATATAATCTCTTGCAGTTTAATAATTCAACATTAACAAGAAACTTGTACTGAAATTCTGACATTTCCGAAGAAATATTTCCCTGGGACTGTACCTTAGAAAATGTTGACATTTGGATTTTTCATTTTAATCAGAATAAGAACAGATTCCAAAATGTCAGAATTTCATACAGAATGGGAATTCTCTTCTTAGCACCTCTAATATGCTTACAAAAAATCTGGTAATGGTTCAGTCGCTAATGTTGTGTAATTTCTACTTCTTTTGCTGAAGAGCAGTGCCGTATTGTTACCTTGTGATCATTCTGCTGTACTATTTTAAATCTTCTCTTTCTCCTTCTGTGACATTCTTACGGAGAGCTCACGGGGATTTTTGTTTGGGGTTATAGTTTGGTATATAGCCTTCCACACACTGGAGCCTTCATCTGCAGTTACTGTGTCTCAGCCAAGTAATGGTGGCCGCAGTTGTATCTTCTTGGGACACCAAACTCTTGACATAAGATGTCACTGCTGATCAGTGACATTTGTTTGGAGCCAGGAGCATCATCTTCCCAAGGTGGGTGCATCCAGTCAAGGTCTATGGTTAACTGTATTCACTCTACAGGCTTCTACTGGCATAAGCACTGTGGTCCAGGTGGTAACTATTGACTCATTTAGCTCTAGAAGGAAATAGAAGTGGGGAATGAAATGGCCGACAAATACTGTAAAGGGCAATGTAAATCTACAGTATATGTTCCTGCGATCTCATGCACTGGGAAAAAAAGTCTGAAAATTAAGTCCCTTAAGAGAACTAAGAAATACAGACTAGATGCCAGTCTGTTATCCGAAGACATGCACTAGCAGACTCTTTGGTACGGCCTAGCTGTGTAATGTCAGTGCATTTCTGTGACATGTGCAGAAGATTCCACATGCACAGGAATCTCTGTGTTCAGCCCTCCCACTGTTTTCCTCTCACCCTAATGCAGAACTGACAAACATCTTCAGTGACTCAGAAGATCTTACCCTGATCTTGTGCAACCTGAGTTAATACCATCTGAAGAGACAAAGAGCAGAAACTTAAAAAGAGGTCACGGAAAAAAAAGACCTTTACATTACCCACAGCAGTTTTAGATCTCTATTACAAAAAGATAACCCATTCTTAAAATGCAGAGCACTTCTCTTCGATATTATCTTGATAAAATCTGAATAGCTGGGTACTTGCAGAAATGTTAGTCTTCCATCACTGCTTAATTTGACCTACTTCTGTGAAATATGTAATTTGGAAGGTTATTGAATATCTGTAGAAAATGTTCTCTGTGATCACAGACTTATAACGACTCATCATATACGATGACTTTTTGTGCCAGTGGTGGTAGGGTGAATGTACATGGGACCAGAATACATCATGGGACATGTCTGAAGTACTTAGTACAATACTTCATTATTTCAGGTGACAGTACATTTTAATCACTCACTAATTTGTATCTTTTTTCAAAGCAAAATACTAAATTAACTTCAAGCAGATTTAAAACGGATATTAAAGAAAAGATATAACAAATATACATTGGTTGATTGACAGGATACTGAAGTGCAAGAATAACATATCTCTTGGTAATGGTAACCCATAGCTTTTAACATGTGGCACAACGGCTGATGAACTTATTATTATAGCTATAAAAAATCATAACTATAGACGTAGTACTGAAAGTAGTTACTGGGAAGAGAAGTGCTGGCTGCCTACTGTATAGCAGAATCTGTCATAAACCAGAAGATTTTCTATAAGCAAACGTGACTGAAGCTTAGCGACAGATATATGTACATCTGAGGAAGGCTTCAAAATCCTTGACAACAACCAGTCACTCACAGGTAAACTGTGGTACCCAGGAGCAATGTCTGCAAAAGCCAGTAGTCAAAATAAGGAACTATGCAAGCTACAAAGGAGGAGTATGTACGGATCTTACTTCAAACTACCAGGAAAAAAATCACTTTGGTCAGGATTCACTGGCCTTAGCCATTTACTGGACCTCTGATGCTGAGCTAATCATCCTTTGATTATTAACTGGGCTGAGTTGGGATCAGGGTGGAGCACAGCAGCAAGCCACCAGCACAACCTTCCATCCAAGGATGGTGGAAAGTTTTTCTGTCAGTAAACACTGAAAGAAATGATAGTGTAACACCTGGACTATTTTGGAGGTTAACACACTCACTAAAGGTAAGGAAAAAACAAGATTTAATTCTTTTATCCTCATATAAATACAGCATGAAGCTTCACATCCTAGTTTCATAAAAGTGCTTAGCTGTACCCCTGACTGACCTTTGCTATGTTACATCATATTGGAAGCTGTCCCTCCCTTTTTTCTTGTGCTTTTTGTATGTCACACTCCTCTTTTTTTTGTACTTCTTATTGTTTGGGTAATATTCTGACACAGAAATCACAATGGAGGAGACTCCTTCCTCTCCCTCTAGTGTATATTGGATGTGAGTCTACAAACCACACTCTGGCTTCTAGCTCATTCTCTGTCTTTCAGACTACTGCATTGAAGGCTATATCAACTGATTTTTTTTACTGAGTTCCTGTCCTAGCCCTGGGATTCCAAAATTGCAGATACCCATTAATTCGTTCAGAATCAGTAGGAGCGCCAGCTGCTCACTACCTTCCAGTATCAGGCTGTTTTGATTTAAAAAGCTACCTATAGGCACAGTAGCTCAATTCTAGTAAGCTAGTTTAGAAACTGCCAGGCTCTCCCATTCTGCTGTCCTGTTCTCCTTTGCTGATCTCACTGTCTTACAGGTGTATAACGTTGTCCCTTTCAAAAGTGACCCATTGCCAAATCATGCTCTGTCTGCCTCAAAACATTCTCATGTTTTCTCTATAACCTTAAATTTTTAACACAGTCCTCATATCCTGCCGTTCTGTCACCTCCTTATTAGCAGAGTACATGTCCT
This sequence comes from Ibidorhyncha struthersii, assembly GCA_013398815.1. Taxonomy (NCBI): domain Eukaryota; kingdom Metazoa; phylum Chordata; class Aves; order Charadriiformes; family Charadriidae; genus Ibidorhyncha; species Ibidorhyncha struthersii. Next base: position 104,305 of record VZSZ01002750.1, read on the forward strand.
TCAGGGCGAGTATCTTTTTTATCTGTCATTATGAGTTATGTCATCCCCATCATATGGTTTCTTCAAGGCCATACATTTCTGTACTTATGCACTTACAAATGGTTTTTTTTTAATGTTTCACTCATTCTCTGTTCAGCTAGCACAAAGCACCCTAACATGCTCTTCGTGCATATTGTAAATAAAGATTTCTGTTTTCTCTTCCATATTGCTTTTGGAACTCTTTCTTAACTTTAAGGAGGAAGAACTTCTTTATTGGGGATGAACTTCTGTACTCTGGGGGTGGCAGAGCACTGGAACAGGCTGCCCAGAGAGGTGGTGGAGTCTCCGACCCTGGAGACATTCAAAACCCACCTGGACGCCATCCTGTGCAACCTGCTGTAGGTGTCCCTGCTCTGGCAGAGGGGCTGGACTAGATGATCTCCAGAGGTCCCTTCCAACCCTGACCATTCTGTGATTCTCTAATTTACTTCTAGGGTGGCAGACCACAATCTTCCATGCTTTGAAATTTTTCTTGATAACACAATCTTAGCCAGGTAGCTACACACATAATGACAGGATCATGCAGAATCTGAGGCCATCTATATAAACTCATAAAAAACAGGAAGCAACATATATAAAGAACTTCATCATGGTTGCCATGGTGATGCCTTAAAAGTTAAAGGATTCTGCAATTAAGGTCGCTTGCAAATATTCACTTGCCTTGTTTTGTTCCCATGTCATGGAAAAGTAATTAATCTTAATTAATATAGGGTTTTTTTTGTTTGTGTTTCTTTTTCTATAGGACCCTTGCCTCATTCAGAGTACAGGACAGAGTACTAACTAAAAGAGTAAGTCCCCACCACTGTGTTTTCTCCTACATGTTTGGACATCTTATTTACAGCAAAACGTACAAATTAAGCTCTGAAGACAGCACCATTAATTTCCTCTTGAGTTTTTCATGGCATCCGTCTGTACAATCTTACTAAATGCTTCAAAAAAACTGTCAGCTCTCAGTTCTCCACAGATGGATTATCTGGGTTGCAGATTAAGCGTGGCATGGACGTACAGACGTGTAAACTGACCCTGTACAGAGCTGGCATGGGTCCCGCTGGACTTTGGGGCAAGCAGAGCACCCCACAACCAGTGCTGACTCCGAGGCTAGCTCAGGCTCAGCAGCACAGCTGCTCTTGCAAGCAGCAAAAGCCACGAAAGCCAGCCCCATGGTACCTGTGCTAGCGATGCAGGCTGTCAGTGCAGGTGCTTTTGCACTGTCTCCTTGGAAGTGGGACACCAGTAGGTTCAATGGAGAAGTGACTGACCCAGCTACACATCTGACTGCTCGGAGCCCAGCAGGGCTAATTGGCTTCAGCATCGATACCAGCCCTGCCAGGCTGTAAGGTGTAGCCACGCTGCGCAGTTGCTCTAGTGGCTAAACTATTATTACACCAGCTTGCCTGCCTTCCTGATGCAATCAGTTGTTCCTAGCCCCCGACCGAGTTTGTCACACCCTCAGCTGCTCGTGAAGCTGTGCTGCAGGCAGCTGATGGGAATTAGGAGGCTGAGAAACAAATAGAAAATACTGAATGCCCGCCAAAAAGGTATTATTATTTTTTAATACTGATGATTTCATTGGTCTGGCTCACAGCATGAATCCACATACACAGTTGAATCAGCTTAACTGAGTGGGTAGTAAAATGTGTTATGGGGGAGGTTTCAAACAGTCAGAGAGAGGGTAGGTCAGGGACCTCGATTAACCAGCTTCGCTGTTATGCACGGGGCAACACCAAGCTCTTCTCTAAGCAAGTCATCTCAGATACCAAATTGGACCTGACTCGTCAGAGCTCTTCACACAAAGCAGGGTTACCATTGACTTTGTCACAGTTGTGATACCTGAGCACTTTGGATCTGATTTTCAAGTCAAACCTCCTGAAAAGAGGACTTGATAATTACTATCTATCTGCTAAAAGTTTAGCAAGAGCTATTCAGCTGCCATAATTGTGGAGATATCCTTCTTATCACTACAGTACAGGCCCCTGTCTTTCTAACTGCAGTTATCATTTTGTGATGAACAGGTAAGGATCCTACAAATACACATTTATCTCCCTGTTTAGCTCTGATTCATCTCCTGAGATTTTTTTCTATTATTTCAGAAAAACAAGACATGCAAGTGAAGTAAAACTCACTATGGTATTCTAAATATCTTAATATCTGAGTCATTTCCTTTATAATCGTAACATTATTTCAGCATATCTCTCTCTGTATTTTTGCATGTGTGCAGGGAGTAGGGGGATGGGTGTATATAATGACTTTTGACCCATAAATCATGGGATTATATCTCTGTCATCAAGATGGGGCCCAATATCTCCTGTTCACTTCACTTATTTTCTGTTCCTCTTTTCTATGCTGTCAAAGAATCTGTTCTCTTCTTCTGTGCTATATATGTGCATATTTATTTTGGAATCTAAAATCTCTGTGATAAGAATTTGCAATTATGCTTAATACATTCTTTGGTTGTTGGGGGGAAATTACTACTATCACTGTAATAATTTTAAGAATACGTTCAAATTAATAATTTTTTTCCTTTTGTCACAGTATGTTGTATCAATAAAGATAATGAAAAGAGTTATGTTATATTGTGTAAGTAGCATAAAATGATACATTACATTGTGCATAATCAGTTATACAACTAAAAATTCAACAAGCAAAGATTTGGGAATAAAAAAAAGCAATTGAAAAAAATCCCCTTCCCTGGTGGTATTGCTCTAAGGCTTTTTCTTTTAAAATGACTTACTATATGCAGAAGACTTACCATTTTTCCCCTGATTCATTTACGAAGTATCATAATTTCAGGATCACTTTACTCTCTGCAGAAGTTCGGAAACATGACATTATCATATTATGCATGGGCTGGAATGGTGATTGTATTTGATTCCACCCCCTAAAGAGCTAGTTCATGGGGAAAAAAAATCCATCAATGCCTCTTGGTATAAACATACTCAGCAACAAAGATACAGGCTTGGACCCAGGAAGTCCCTAAGCTTTAAATTGCTGAAAATGAGGACAGTGCACTGGAATTGTCATTTGTTTATGCTGTTTTCATACTTATTTTGCAAAAGCAGCCATCATTTGTCTACTATTAAAAAGCTGGGCTGAACAGATTTTCAGTCTGGCCCAGCATGGATGTTCTGCTGTTTTGGTAAGTGCATTACATTGTCATATACTGTCATTTTCTTTTACAAGGCAAGGCAGTAGAAATGGAATTATTTCACTTTACAAGATTTGCAGTGGAGTCTGGTTCTCTGAAGCATGTTTCCTTAAAAGCAATTGCTGTTTTAGAACATTAGCTTGTTTTCTTTATTACCTTATATGAATGCAATTAACTCATGTGCCATCGTCATAGTAGCATCGGTGGACACAGATACCGTAGAATCGTAGACACATAGAATATCAGGTTGGATCATCTAGTCCAAACTTTCTTGGTGTCCTGGTTTGAGGTAAAACAGGACCAATTTTGTTCAGTAACTTTGCTTCTTAGCTGGGCCTCTTCTAACTGCTGAAATTAACAGCATATTGTGCAGACAATGTTCGCTCTCTCAGAGTGATAAGACCAATGTTTATAGTTGATGTCCAGGCATGGTAAGCGGAGAGGCTCTTGCTTATACTTATTGCTCTAACACCCAA